>CAUHTR010001886.1:0-68857 GCA_959609185.1 Schmidtea polychroa | reverse complement strand
TTAAGGTCTCAGGATATTTTCAATACAAAAATCCGATTATCAATAAAAAGCATGGATTTTTCTAGGCCAATTCAGGTGGGTCTCCTTGGTCCTGAGAATTTCAATAGAAAAAGGCGGTCTACACTAAAAAAGAGTGGTAATTTAAGGTCTCAGGATATTTTCAATAGAAAAAGGCGGTCTTCAATAAAAAGCATGGTAATTAAGGTCTCAGGATATTTTCAATAGAAAAAGGTGGTCTACACTAAAAAAAGAGTGGCAATTTAAGGTCTCAGGATATTTTCAATACAAAAATCTGATTATCAATAAAAAAGCATGGATTTTTCTAGGCCAATTAATGCGGGTCTCCTTGGTCCTGAGAAAAAGGTGGTCTACACTAAAAAACGTGGTAAATTTTTCAATTAAAGTAAATAATGGTTCTAAAAATTAAAGTAAATTATGGTTCTAAAAATTAAATTAAAGTAAATAATGGTCCAAATTTTTCAATTAAAGTAAATTATGGTTCTTAAAAATTAAATTAAAGTAAATAATGGTCCAAATTTTTCAATTAAAGTAAATAATGGTCCAAATTTTTCAATTACATTAAATTATGGTTCTAAAAAATTAAATTACAGTAAATTATGGTTCTTAAAAATTAAATTACAGTAAATTATGGTTCTTAAAAATTAAATTAAAGTAAATTAAGGTTCAAATTTTTCAATTAAAGTAAATTATGGTCCAAATTTTTGAATTACAGTAAATAATGGTCCAAATTTTTGAATTACAGTAAATAATGGTTCTAAAAATTGAATTACAGTAAATTATGGTTCTAAAAAATTAAATTACAGTAAATTATGGTTCTTAAAAATTAAATTACAGTAAATAATGGTCCAAATTTTTCAATTACAGTTAATTATGGTTCTAAAAAATTAAATTAAAGTAAATTAAGGTTCAAATTTTTCAATTAAAGTAAATTATGGTCCAAATTTTTGAATTAAAGTAAATTATGGTTCAAATTTTTAAATTAAAGTAATGAATGGGCACAAATAACTAAATTAAGGTTCTAAAAAAATTAAATTAAAGTTAATTAAGGTCCAAATTTTAAAATTAAGTAATCAATGGTCAAAAATTTTAAATTAAAGTTAAATAAGTAAATTAAAGTAATAATTTTTAAATAAGTAATGTAATAAGTAAATTAAAGTAAGATTTTAAAATTTATTAACAAAAAGTTGAAATAATAGAAGGTGTTTGAGAATTGAAATTTTTTAATGAAAATTTTTATGAAATAATTTTTTAAGTAATTTTTAATAGAAATTTTTATGGAATAATTTTCAATGATAATTTTAGATGGAAATTTTTAAGATAATTTTTAATGAAAATTTCTATGAAATATTTTTCAAAGACAAATTTTAATAATAATTCAACAACAAACCAACAACTTAGTACCAACAACCAGTAACTTATGAACATGTATTAACAATCAGATACCTACAACTAGTTACTAACAACCTGCTACCAAGTACTTACAATCAGTTACCTGCTACCAAGTACTTACAACATGATACCACGTACTAAATAACTCTCAAACAATCAGATACTTACAACCAATTACCAGATACCAAGTACCTACAACTAGTTACTAACAACTAGTTACCTGATACTAAGTACCTACAACCATCTAACAAGTACTAACAACCAAAAACAAGCAACCAACTAGGTACCAAGTACTAACAACCGACAACAACCAGCTAACAACTAAATACAACCTACCAAGTACCTACAACCACATACTAACAACTAGTTACCAGATACCAACTACTCACAGCCGTCAACAACCAGGTACTAAGCATTATTAACCAACTACTAACAACCGACAACAACCAGCTAACAACTAAATACAACCTACCAAGTACCTACAACCACATACTAACAACTAGTTACCAGATACCAACTACTCACAGCCGTCAACAACCAGGTACTAAGCATTATTAACCAACTACTAAGTACCAACAACAACTAACTACCAACTACTAAGTACCTACAACCACCTACCTATTAACTAGCTACAACCACCTACCAACTAGCTACCACCTACCCATTAACTAGTTACAACCAGCTAACTAGGTACTAGATACCAAGTACTAACAACCAGTTACCTGCTACTAAGTACCAACAACCACCTATCAAGTACATACAACCAACATCAACCAGGTACTAAGCATTAATTACCAACTACTAAGTACCTACAATCACCTACCCATTAACTAGTTACTAAGTACTATCAACCAACTAGGTACTAGATACCAAGTACTAACAACCAACAACAACCAGGTACTAATCATTAATTACCAATTACTAAGTACCTACAACCATCTACCAAGTACATACAACCAAGTACTAAGCATTATTAACCAACTACTAAGTACCTACAACCGACTAGCTACCACCTACCAAGTACCACCAACAACGAGATACCTACAACTAGATACTAACAACTAGTTACCAGATACCTACTACTCACAGCCGTCAACAACCAGGTACTAAGCATCATCAACCAAGTAATAACAACTAGATACCTAGTACTTACAACCAGATGACCACGTGAAATTATTAGTTAAATAGGTAAATAATGTTTAATTTTTAAATTAACTAATCAATGGTCTAAAATATTAAAGTTAAAGTTAATTTAAGATGAAGATTTTCTGGGATTTCCAATGTTAATTTTAGATGCAAATCTTCGTCAATTAATCAATGACCACATGAAATTATTAGTTAAATATGAAAATAAGGGTTATAATTAGTTGTTTAGTAAATTATGGTGTAAAATTAAGAAATAAAGAATAATTAGGTAAATTAAGGATAAATTAAGGAAAATTAAGGTTCAAAATTTAAAATTAAGTAACCAATGGTTCAAATTTTAAATTAAAGCTAAATAAGTAAATTAAAGTAAGATTTTTAAATTTATTATCAAAAGATTGAATAACCACCAACTTTTTTGAGAAATGTAATTTTTAATGAAAATTTAAATGGAAATTTTTTTTAAGTTAATTTTAAATGTAAAATTTTTTAAGTTAATTTTAATGAAATAATTTTTTAAGTTAATTTTTTAATGGAATAATAATAATAATAATAATAATAATAATAATAATAATAATAATAATAATAATAATAATAATAATAATAATAATTCAACAGTTCCCAACAATCGGTTACTAAATATTTTTAACTAGATGCTAACAAATACTTTGAACATGATACCACGTACTAACTAACTCTCAAACAACCAGATACCTACAACTAGTTACTAACAACCAACTAAGTATTCTTTATTGTATTTTATGAAATGTTTTTAAATTAATTTTTTATCTGTCTTTAAAATATGTTTAATTACAATCAATAGAAAACCTTTTCAAAATGTCTAAATTTAACAAACATGTTGACTTTCATCAAAAAACCACAACTCAATCACTTTAAAACACCACGTGAAATTCAAAATAATTTAAATTACAATGAAATACTAATGAATTCTAATTTACAAAAACATCTTCTTTTAAATGATAACTACTGACTTATTATTGCAAAGTAAAAATCACATTCAATAAATACTTATTGTTGATCAGTTTTATTATATATACTCTGAGTTTATCCGACAGGATGTTTTGACCCCCTAAGGGTACTGGTCGTAAGGGTACTGGTCGTAAGGGTATTAGTCGTAAAGGTACTAGTCGTAAGGCTATTGGTAACACTCAACCACCACCTACTCATTAATTAACTACCATGTACTAACAACCAGGTCTCAAACAACTAAATACTAAACACTTACAACCCACAACAACCAGCTACTAAGCATTATCAACCTACAACTATATAACAACACTGTACCAGCTACCAAATACAAGATACCAAGTACCAACAATCAACTAACCACACATAAAAATAATAGCAATTAAATACAAAATATTCTTCATCACATACACTATCTTCTTATCAAAATCTAAAAAGTCAATCAGATACCAACTACCAACTACCAAGTACTAACAACCAACTACCTACAACCAACAACTATGTACTAACAAATTGATCTTTAAAAGAAAAATACTCATCACTTGAAAAATTAGATGGAAAATTAATTGAACTCAAGACATCAATAACTTGGTAAAAATTGATTAAATAATTGCAAAAATTTAAATTTACTCAAAATAAATATCATAAAAATTTAATTAATAGACAAGAAAGAATTCTATTCATTAATCATCCAGTAAATAAAAAAATACTGATCATTCAAGTTGAATCAACTAAGATAATAAATTTATAAGATAAGATTTAGTAGATAATTGATTTAGATTGAATAAATTAATTGAAATAAAATTAATTTTAATTATTTTTTTTAAAAAATAATACATGTACTCAAATTGATTGACTGAATGCTCAAAATATTCAAAAATCAGTATAAATTCATTAAAATTATCAATGTCATCAATCTACAATAAAAATAATTATCATTAAATTCCAAGAGAGACTAGAAAACTAACAAACCAGAAAATTCATTCAAATGACAATAATTGGTATATTCAAGCGAATTCTCTAATAAAATCATCTAAAAAGAATCATTTCGCCTGAAATATCTCTATTTTTAAAGATTAGTATCTTATCGATAAGTACTTTTTAAATATCATATATTCACCTCAAACTAACAAGATTCCTTAAAATCCCTTAAATGACTATATTTCTACCCTTAATCAATATTATTACAAATAATTCAATAAAATCATCTTAAAAGCATCAAATTTCCCAAAAATAACTCTTTAAAGATTAGTATTTTATCGATAAATATCCTTAAAAGGTTATATATTTACCTCAGACTAATAAGATTCCTTAAAATCCCCTTTAAATGACTATAATTCTAACTTTAATTCGTATTATCACAAATATTTCCCTATAAAACAGGTAAAATCATTAACTCTAAATAATTTATAAAATCTAATGATAAAACCGGTTATAATTAAATTTTTGTTAATCACTGTACTCGAAATTTAAAATAAATATTGCTTGAAATTTGACTGTACAATATAACTGAGTAGTTGCATAGAAAGATTAAATTTATCCATATTTCTTCAAATGATCATTTTTACCGATATCCAACCGATTTAATTACTAATTAAAATCACCCGATAGATTTCTCCCAATAAAGATCAATTTTCTTTAGTCGACGTTTTAAATCATTATTTCCAACTTTTGTCGTTGTCCGTCTAAATAAAGATAAAAAATAATTTAAAGTTGATATCAATCCCAATTATCTGTAAAGTTTTCATTGTCAAAACCAAGTAAATAGATTATCCCTACTTAATAAAACATTGTTCTAAAACATAAATCTAAATTAATTTACTGTGCATTAATCACAACCTAATAAAACAATATATTTATTATTGATTCATAACTAATGTATTGCAATTTCCCTTAAAACATTGATATTTTGCCAACATCACCATTAAAAAAAAATCATATATTCCCATCTTAACCCATCCTTAATTAAATTTAACCAACTATATCCCCTCAAAAGATCATATTTTCCCACCTTATTCGATCCCTCATTAAATCTAACCGACAATATCCCATCTTAACCGATCTCTCACCAAATATTTCTACCCTTTTAAACATCTAACCAAATATATCCTTCAATTCTACCCACTTGAATCCTCCTTTAATTCAATTCAGTCTTAAAATCCTTAGAGAGAATTCTTCAAAAAATATGACTTTTAATTAACTGTTAAAGACACCAGACATTCTTCTATTGAAATAATTTAGAAGCTAAATAATAAGAGCCCACTAAAAGATCAAAATTCACTAAAATTTTCTACAAATATTTACCATCAAATACTGGAGATGATATATATTGTTTGATTATAATTCTTCATCGATTCAACCAATCATTTTCAAGCAATAACAGCAAACTAAATTTCTGTATATCCTACAATCATTTTCAAGTAAATTTAAAGTCATTGATAAAGTTAACTGGTTTCTTAGCTTATGTTTTTTAAAGTGCATCAATGTGTAAATATTCTTAGAAAATTATTGAAAAATTATTTATTCAAATGCATTACAAAGTCATCAAAAATCACTTAATTATTAACCTAATTGTCAATGAAATTAATTTTTATTTAAAAACTATTCAATAAAATACAACTAATTATCAAGAAATTAATTAAATTTATCAATTAAATTTATCAGTCAACATGAAATTCTTAGAAAATTATTCAATATCCTCATAAAAATTTATCCACTTGATTATTGTAAAAACTCTAATTATTAACATTGAAAATAAATTTTATTTAAAATTAAAAAAACCAATCAATAAAAATACATTCAATTATCAAGAAATTAATTAAATTTACCTTAGAATTAGCATTAAATTACAGAAATTCACAAAAATAATGGAAATTCACAAAAATGATAAAAATTCACAAAAATAATAGAAATTCATGAAAATGATAGATATCCACGAAAAATTACTGAAATTCATGAAAATATTAGAAATTCACAAAAAATGATGGAAATTCATGAAAATGATAGAAATTTACTTGAATAAAACCATCAACTCTAAAAATTATCAATGCCTTAAACAACAAATTTGTCTAAATAATCATTCAAATAAAAGCATTAAATACCTTTACGACTAATACACTTACGACATGTTGAATGTGAGTAGTACCCTTGTGAGCAATACCCATAGAGGGACAGAATATTTTTTCGGATAAACTCAGAGTATATATTAATTAACTCATTCAAATTTATCATTGAATCAGTAAAATTATCATAAATTTCGATAAAAATTCTAATGTGGTAAGCAATGAAAAGAGAAATATTCTTTAAACTTAGATAAAACTAACAATGAAGGTGGTAAGAATCATTAAAGTGAGAAAATTATTCATTACTCGATGATAAATTCAAATGGATGAAAATAATTGGTAGAATAATTTATTAATGGGCATAGATAAGAAAAAAGGTTGATAAGAATGGAAATATATTAATTGAATTTATTTAAAATTATTTCATAAAATTCATAAAAAAAAAAACTTTTAAAAGAAATATTTGTGGAGATGTTTTAGGTGAAAATTAATCAAAATCGGCGGAATATAATTGATTAAATATCGAGGATGGGGGTTATAATTAATGGAAAATCAATGGGATACAAATGATTAAATAGTGGAAAATCCGGGAATATAAGTGATTAATTAATGGAATATTGAGAATCGAAGGAATATCAATGAGAAGGATATATAATTTAAACTAGTTTATTACATAACAAGCCGCGACTAGTTTATTACATAACAAGCCGTGAATGATAATTTATTGAGAATTATTGATTAGATCTTTTTTTTTAATTTTTGACTAAAATAAATTCTAAAATAATAGCAAATTATTACTAAAATGTTTTAATTTGCATTATGTATTTCAAAAACAATGATCATAAAAGATAATAATATATATATATATATATATATATATATATATATATATATATATATATATATATATATATATATATTACCCTTTTCATTCAAAATAAGTAAAATATTCAAATATAAGTTTTAGAAAATACAATCAAAATTAAATTTTAAAAATATAAATTTTATAAGTTTTTCAAATTCTCGAATAATGTAAATAAGAAATTAATCTATTACCAGATATAGACTTATTGATGGAATAAAACATTAGAAATAAAAAGTGTTTTTTTGTATAAGTACTTGTAATAATAGCTATATATTATTAAATTTACTATTCTACACTAAATATTTCGAAAACAAATATCATAATATGAATTATATTACTCCTTTCAATCAAAGTAAATTAAATGTATCATTCAAATACAATTAAAATTAAATCATCAATTTAATACTTTAATTTAAAAATAAAAAATTTATATGTAAATGCGAATAAGAAATTGATTTATTAACAGTTCTAAACTTTTTAAACTTATTGATTAGGCAGTAGAAACTAACTTTTTTTTCAAAAAGTCCTTTAACATTGTATTCTATTTATTATCAAATTAACTATTTTACACTAAAATATTTCAATTTAGAAAAAAAAATCATCATAATATTGAATGTGATACTTCAATCAAAATAAGTTAATACTCAAATATATGTCTTATAAAGTACAATCAAAATTAAATACTTCACTAAATTTTAAGTAAAGTTTTTTAAATTCTCTGGTAAATGTTAACAAGATATTAATTTATTAATCATTATAGACTTTTTATACTTATTATCGAAATTAAACAATAGAATGATATTCAAAATATGTACAATTTAAAAATAAAATTAAAATTAAATAACATACTTTAAAAATGTTGGTAAAATATCATTCACGGCTTGTTATGTAATAAACTAGTCGCGGCTTGTTATGTAATAAACTAGTTTAAATTATATATCCTTCTCATTGATATTCCTTCGATTCTCAATATTCCATTAATTAATCACTTATATTCCCGGATTTTCCACTATTTAATCATTTGTATCCCATTGATTTTCCATTAATTATAACCCCCATCCTCGATATTTAATCAATTATATTCCGCCGATTTTGATTAATTTTCACCTAAAACATCTCCACAAATATTTCTTTTAAAAGTTTTTTTTTTTATGAATTTTATGAAATAATTTTAAATAAATTCAATTAATATATTTCCATTCTTATCAACCTTTTTTCTTATCTATGCCCATTAATAAATTATTCTACCAATTATTTTCATCCATTTGAATTTATCATCGAGTAATGAATAATTTTCTCACTTTAATGATTCTTACCACCTTCATTGTTAGTTTTATCTAAGTTTAAAGAATATTTCTCTTTTCATTGCTTACCACATTAGAATTTTTATCGAAATTTATGATAATTTTACTGATTCAATGATAAATTTGAATGAGTTAATTAATATATACTCTGAGTTTATCCGAAAAAATATTCTGTCCCTCTATGGGTATTGCTCACAAGGGTACTACTCACATTCAACATGTCGTAAGTGTATTAGTCGTAAAGGTATTTAATGCTTTTATTTGAATGATTATTTAGACAAATTTGTTGTTTAAGGCATTGATAATTTTTAGAGTTGATGGTTTTATTCAAGTAAATTTCTATCATTTTCATGAATTTCCATCATTTTTTGTGAATTTCTAATATTTTCATGAATTTCAGTAATTTTTCGTGGATATCTATCATTTTCATGAATTTCTATTATTTTTGTGAATTTTTATCATTTTTGTGAATTTCCATTATTTTTGTGAATTTCTGTAATTTAATGCTAATTCTAAGGTAAATTTAATTAATTTCTTGATAATTGAATGTATTTTTATTGATTGGTTTTTTTAATTTTAAATAAAATTTATTTTCAATGTTAATAATTAGAGTTTTTACAATAATCAAGTGGATAAATTTTTATGAGGATATTGAATAATTTTCTAAGAATTTCATGTTGACTGATAAATTTAATTGATAAATTTAATTAATTTCTTGATAATTAGTTGTATTTTATTGAATAGTTTTTAAATAAAAATTAATTTCATTGACAATTAGGTTAATAATTAAGTGATTTTTGATGACTTTGTAATGCATTTGAATAAATAATTTTTCAATAATTTTCTAAGAATATTTACACATTGATGCACTTTAAAAAACATAAGCTAAGAAACCAGTTAACTTTATCAATGACTTTAAATTTACTTGAAAATGATTGTAGGATATACAGAAATTTAGTTTGCTGTTATTGCTTGAAAATGATTGGTTGAATCGATGAAGAATTATAATCAAACAATATATATCATCTCCAGTATTTGATGGTAAATATTTGTAGAAAATTTTAGTGAATTTTGATCTTTTAGTGGGCTCTTATTATTTAGCTTCTAAATTATTTCAATAGAAGAATGTCTGGTGTCTTTAACAGTTAATTAAAAGTCATATTTTTTGAAGAATTCTCTCTAAGGATTTTAAGACTGAATTGAATTAAAGGAGGATTCAAGTGGGTAGAATTGAAGGATATATTTGGTTAGATGTTTAAAAGGGTAGAAATATTTGGTGAGAGATCGGTTAAGATGGGATATTGTCGGTTAGATTTAATGAGGGATCGAATAAGGTGGGAAAATATGATCTTTTGAGGGGATATAGTTGGTTAAATTTAATTAAGGATGGGTTAAGATGGGAATATATGATTTTTTTTTAATGGTGATGTTGGCAAAATATCAATGTTTTAAGGGAAATTGCAATACATTAGTTATGAATCAATAATAAATATATTGTTTTATTAGGTTGTGATTAATGCACAGTAAATTAATTTAGATTTATGTTTTAGAACAATGTTTTATTAAGTAGGGATAATCTATTTACTTGGTTTTGACAATGAAAACTTTACAGATAATTGGGATTGATATCAACTTTAAATTATTTTTTATCTTTATTTAGACGGACAACGACAAAAGTTGGAAATAATGATTTAAAACGTCGACTAAAGAAAATTGATCTTTATTGGGAGAAATCTATCGGGTGATTTTAATTAGTAATTAAATCGGTTGGATATCGGTAAAAATGATCATTTGAAGAAATATGGATAAATTTAATCTTTCTATGCAACTACTCAGTTATATTGTACAGTCAAATTTCAAGCAATATTTATTTTAAATTTCGAGTACAGTGATTAACAAAAATTTAATTATAACCGGTTTTATCATTAGATTTTATAAATTATTTAGAGTTAATGATTTTACCTGTTTTATAGGGAAATATTTGTGATAATACGAATTAAAGTTAGAATTATAGTCATTTAAAGGGGATTTTAAGGAATCTTATTAGTCTGAGGTAAATATATAACCTTTTAAGGATATTTATCGATAAAATACTAATCTTTAAAGAGTTATTTTTGGGAAATTTGATGCTTTTAAGATGATTTTATTGAATTATTTGTAATAATATTGATTAAGGGTAGAAATATAGTCATTTAAGGGATTTTAAGGAATCTTGTTAGTTTGAGGTGAATATATGATATTTAAAAAGTACTTATCGATAAGATACTAATCTTTAAAAATAGAGATATTTCAGGCGAAATGATTCTTTTTAGATGATTTTATTAGAGAATTCGCTTGAATATACCAATTATTGTCATTTGAATGAATTTTCTGGTTTGTTAGTTTTCTAGTCTCTCTTGGAATTTAATGATAATTATTTTTATTGTAGATTGATGACATTGATAATTTTAATGAATTTATACTGATTTTTGAATATTTTGAGCATTCAGTCAATCAATTTGAGTACATGTATTATTTTTTAAAAAAAATAATTAAAATTAATTTTATTTCAATTAATTTATTCAATCTAAATCAATTATCTACTAAATCTTATCTTATAAATTTATTATCTTAGTTGATTCAACTTGAATGATCAGTATTTTTTTATTTACTGGATGATTAATGAATAGAATTCTTTCTTGTCTATTAATTAAATTTTTATGATATTTATTTTGAGTAAATTTAAATTTTTGCAATTATTTAATCAATTTTTACCAAGTTATTGATGTCTTGAGTTCAATTAATTTTCCATCTAATTTTTCAAGTGATGAGTATTTTTCTTTTAAAGATCAATTTGTTAGTACATAGTTGTTGGTTGTAGGTAGTTGGTTGTTAGTACTTGGTAGTTGGTAGTTGGTATCTGATTGACTTTTTAGATTTTGATAAGAAGATAGTGTATGTGATGAAGAATATTTTGTATTTAATTGCTATTATTTTTATGTGTGGTTAGTTGATTGTTGGTACTTGGTATCTTGTATTTGGTAGCTGGTACAGTGTTGTTATATAGTTGTAGGTTGATAATGCTTAGTAGCTGGTTGTTGTGGGTTGTAAGTGTTTAGTATTTAGTTGTTTGAGACCTGGTTGTTAGTACATGGTAGTTAATTAATGAGTAGGTGGTGGTTGAGTGTTACCAATAGCCTTACGACTAGTACCTTTACGACTAATACCCTTACGACCAGTACCCTTACGACCAGTACCCTTAGGGGGTCAAAACATCCTGTCGGATAAACTCAGAGTATATATAATAAAACTGATCAACAATAAGTATTTATTGAATGTGATTTTTACTTTGCAATAATAAGTCAGTAGTTATCATTTAAAAGAAGATGTTTTTGTAAATTAGAATTCATTAGTATTTCATTGTAATTTAAATTATTTTGAATTTCACGTGGTGTTTTAAAGTGATTGAGTTGTGGTTTTTTGATGAAAGTCAACATGTTTGTTAAATTTAGACATTTTGAAAAGGTTTTCTATTGATTGTAATTAAACATATTTTTAAAGACAGATAAAAAATTAATTTAAAAACATTTCATAAAATACAATAAAGAATACTTAGTTGGTTGTTAGTAACTAGTTGTAGGTATCTGGTTGTTTGAGAGTTAGTTAGTACGTGGTATCATGTTCAAAGTATTTGTTAGCATCTAGTTAAAAATATTTAGTAACCGATTGTTGGGAACTGTTGAATTATTATTATTATTATTATTATTATTATTATTATTATTATTATTATTATTATTATTATTATTATTATTATTATTATTAATTTCCATTAAAAAATTAACTTAAAAAATTATTTCATTAAAATTAACTTAAAAAATTTTACATTTAAAATTAACTTAAAAAAAATTTCCATTTAAATTTTCATTAAAAATTACATTTCTCAAAAAAGTTGGTGGTTATTCAATCTTTTGATAATAAATTTAAAAAACTTACTTTAATTTACTTATTTAGCTTTAATTTAAAATTTGAACCATTGGTTACTTAATTTTAAATTTTGAACCTTAATTTTCCTTAATTTATCCTTAATTTACCTAATTATTCTTTATTTCTTAATTTTACACCATAATTTACTAAACAACTAATTATAACCCTTATTTTCATATTTAACTAATAATTTCATGTGGTCATTGATTAATTGACGAAGATTTGCATCTAAAATTAACATTGGAAATCCCAGAAAATCTTCATCTTAAATTAACTTTAACTTTAATATTTTAGACCATTGATTAGTTAATTTAAAAATTAAACATTATTTTACCTATTTAACTAATAATTTCACGTGGTCATCTGGTTGTAAGTACTAGGTATCTAGTTGTTATTACTTGGTTGATGATGCTTAGTACCTGGTTGTTGACGGCTGTGAGTAGTAGGTATCTGGTAACTAGTTGTTAGTATCTAGTTGTAGGTATCTCGTTGTTGGTGGTACTTGGTAGGTGGTAGCTAGTCGGTTGTAGGTACTTAGTAGTTGGTTAATAATGCTTAGTACTTGGTTGTATGTACTTGGTAGATGGTTGTAGGTACTTAGTAATTGGTAATTAATGATTAGTACCTGGTTGTTGTTGGTTGTTAGTACTTGGTATCTAGTACCTAGTTGGTTGATAGTACTTAGTAACTAGTTAATGGGTAGGTGATTGTAGGTACTTAGTAGTTGGTAATTAATGCTTAGTACCTGGTTGTTGACGGCTGTGAGTAGTAGGTATCTGGTAACTAGTTGTTAGTATCTAGTTGTAGGTATCTCGTTGTTGGTGGTACTTGGTAGGTGGTTGTTGGTACTTAGTAGCAGGTAACTGGTTGTTAGTACTTGGTTGTATGTACTTGGTAGATGGTTGTAGGTACTTAGTAATTGGTAATTAATGATTAGTACCTGGTTGTTGTTGGTTGTTAGTACTTGGTATCTAGTACCTAGTTGGTTGATAGTACTTAGTAACTAGTTAATGGGTAGGTGATTGTAGGTACTTAGTAGTTGGTAATTAATGCTTAGTACCTGGTTGATGTTGGTTGTATGTACTTGGTAGGTGGTTGTTGGTACTTAGTAGCAGGTAACTGGTTGTTAGTACTTGGTATCTAGTACCTAGTTAGCTGGTTGTAACTAGTTAATGGGTAGGTGGTAGCTAGTTGGTAGGTGGTTGTAGCTAGTTAATAGGTAGGTGGTTGTAGGTACTTAGTAGTTGGTAGTTAGTTGTTGTTGGTACTTAGTAGTTGGTTAATAATGCTTAGTACCTGGTTGTTGACGTCTGTGAGTAGTTGGTATCTGGTAACTAGTTGTTAGTATGTGGTTGTAGGTACTTGGTAGGTTGTATTTAGTTGTTAGCTGGTTGTTGTCGGTTGTTAGTACTTGGTACCTAGTTGGTTGCTTGTTTTTGGTTGTTAGTACTTGTTAGATGGTTGTAGGTACTTAGTATCAGGTAACTAGTTGTTAGTAACTAGTTGTAGGTACTTGGTATCTGGTAATTGGTTGTAAGTATCTGATTGTTTGAGAGTTATTTAGTACGTGGTATCATGTTGTAAGTACTTGGTAGCAGGTAACTGATTGTAAGTACTTGGTAGCAGGTTGTTAGTAACTAGTTGTAGGTATCTGATTGTTAATACATGTTCATAAGTTACTGGTTGTTGGTACTAAGTTGTTGGTTTGTTGTTGAATTATTATTAAAATTTGTCTTTGAAAAATATTTCATAGAAATTTTCATTAAAAATTATCTTAAAAATTTCCATCTAAAATTATCATTGAAAAATATTTCATAAAAATTTCCATTAAAAATTAACTTAAAAAATTATTCCATAAAAATTTCTATTAAAAATTACTTAAAAAATTATTTCATAAAAATTTTCATTAAAAAATTTCAATTCTCAAACACCTTCTATTATTTCAACTTTTTGTTAATAAATTTTAAAATCTTACTTTAATTTACTTATTACATTACTTATTTAAAAATTATTACTTTAATTTACTTATTTAACTTTAATTTAAAATTTTTGACCATTGATTACTTAATTTTAAAATTTGGACCTTAATTAACTTTAATTTAATTTTTTTAGAACCTTAATTTAGTTATTTGTGCCCATTCATTACTTTAATTTAAAAATTTGAACCATAATTTACTTTAATTCAAAAATTTGGACCATAATTTACTTTAATTGAAAAATTTGAACCTTAATTTACTTTAATTTAATTTTTTAGAACCATAATTAACTGTAATTGAAAGATTTGGACCATTATTTACTGTAATTTAATTTTTAAGAACCATAATTTACTGTAATTTAATTTTTTAGAACCATAATTTACTGTAATTCAATTTTTAGAACCATTATTTACTGTAATTCAAAAATTTGGACCATTATTTACTGTAATTCAAAAATTTGGACCATAATTTACTTTAATTGAAAAATTTGAACCTTAATTTACTTTAATTTAATTTTTAAGAACCATAATTTACTGTAATTTAATTTTTAAGAACCATAATTTACTGTAATTTAATTTTTTAGAACCATAATTTAATGTAATTGAAAAATTTGGACCATTATTTACTTTAATTGAAAAATTTGGACCATTATTTACTTTAATTTAATTTTTAAGAACCATAATTTACTTTAATTGAAAAATTTGGACCATTATTTACTTTAATTTAATTTTTAGAACCATAATTTACTTTAATTTTTAGAACCATTATTTACTTTAATTGAAAAAATTTACCACGTTTTTTAGTGTAGACCACCTTTTTCTCAGGACCAAGGAGACCCGCATTAATTGGCCTAGAAAAATCCATGCTTTTTTATTGATAATCAGATTTTTGTATTGAAAATATCCTGAGACCTTAAATTGCCACTCTTTTTTTAGTGTAGACCACCTTTTTCTATTGAAAATATCCTGAGACCTTAAATTACCATGCTTTTTATTGAAGACCGCCTTTTTCTATTGAAAATATCCTGAGACCTTAAATTACCACTCTTTTTTAGTGTAGACCGCCTTTTTCTATTGAAATTCTCAGGACCAAGGAGACCCACCTGAATTGGCCTAGAAAAATCCATGCTTTTTTATTGATAATCGGATTTTTGTATTGAAAATATCCTGAGACCTTAAATTGCCACTCTTTTTTTAGTGTAGACCACCTTTTTCTATTGAAAATATCCTGAGACCTTAAATTACCATGCTTTTTTATTGAAGACCGCCTTTTTCTATTGAAAATATCCTGAGACCTTAAATTACCATGCTTTTTTATTGAAGACCGCCTTTTTCTATTGAAAAAAATTTTTTGTATAGAAAATCCCAGAACCATCGTTTTTGTATTGAAAAATTTTTTTTGTATTGAAAATCCCAGGACCATCGAGACCCCCTCACTATAGTCTGAAAATTCCATGCTTTTTTAGTGGTAGTCGGATTTTTGTATTGAAAAAAATTTTTTGTATAGAAAATCCCAGGACCATCGAGACCCCCTCACTATAGTCTGAAAATTCCATGCTTTTTAGTGGTAGTCGGATTTTTGTATAGAAAAATTTTTTTTGTATTTAAAATCCCAGGACCATCGTTTTTGTATTGAAAATCCCAGGACCATCGTTTTTGTATAGAAATTTTTTTTTTGTATTGAAAATCCCAGGACCATCGAGACCCCTTCACTATAGTCTGATAAAAAAAAATTTGGACCAAAAATCCCTGAAAGCAAAAAATGTGAGTTGCAACAATTGCGTAATAAAAAGTTGCAACAATTTTACCCCCCCCCCCCCCCCCGGGGGGGGGGTAATTGTTGCAGTAAGCTAGTTTCTACCTACTGTTGTACCATTTGATGAAAGTGATTCGAAAGGCATTGTAAGGAATGTTTTATTTTGACGTTTCATTTCGTTAACTAAAAAGTCTAAGTTTTTACTAATGACTTCACTTTTTACTAATGACTACTGAAATTGCTAGTTTGATCTTTGAGGTATTCGTTGCATTGAATGTGGAAAGTTCTATGCGTTTCTTCTATAAAAGTCTTAAGCAAGGTGCTAGACGTTTTGCTGCCACAGGCAAGGTTTATTTTGCCGCCCTACGGCCTAGTGAAAAAAGAAAAAAACAGTTTTCTTATGAACTATAAAACATAAATACTACGAGTAGAATAATTAAGTACAATAACAAAAACACAGATTTAATTGTTAATTATTCATTTGCAAATACACAACAAAAAAGCAAATTTGTAATAAATAAATTAATTTAAACTATAATAATAGTTAAATATAAAAATAAATCAGGAATAATTACAGTAACAACAACTTTAAATTTTGTGGTTTTGCTTCAAATCAAAAACAAATAAAAAAAACTTTTACTTTCTTTAGCCACTATTCACTAACTTATAGAAAATAAATACAGTGGCATTACATATAGAAAAATTTGGACACCTATTAGTCGTATAATAAAGTTTAAAATTTTCTTCTTGCTTTTATTTTTGCAAAATCTCGTAGTAAATCTTCTTTATCTATTGCTCGCGAAATATCATTTTCAATGGACAAAATAGATAGCCCAGAGAGTCGGTTTTGTGACATGGATGACATAGGTGTTCTTTTATAACAGGATCGTATAGACCAAAGCTTTTATTTTCATATATCGCATCAGATGACCCACGAAATGGTAAATTAAGTTCAGCTATTGTCAAAATAAAAACGTCACGCCAATGTTGTTTTTCATTCTGCACAATCCGTTCATATTCTGCATTGATGGCTTTATTTAATCGTTTTCTTTTGAGAAGCTCCGACCAATCAATAAATGATTTTAAGTGGAAGAAATTTTTCTCATGATTATTAATGGCATAGCTCAAATTTTTCCAGTCATTATAGCCTGTAACAAACTTTGTGCTTAATGAAGAAAATAATTTACAACAAAAACAGTAAATTTTATCTTCCGAAACAGAATAAACGAGCAATGTCATTTTAATACGTTCTCTATTTGATAAAACCAACTGAAAATGTTTTGATGAAAAATGTCTCTCATTTTTATCCACATGATATGAAAAGTTATTAGGAATATCTATGGGGCCTTTTTCCACAATGATTTGCTCAATTTGGTTTGACAATACCTTCGGCCATTTGGCAGGATCGAAATCAACATCCGTATCTACTTTATCGTTGGCTTCCTTCTCCTTCTCATGTGATTGTAATATTGCATCTGGTAATTGGTTTTCAATTTCGCTTTGATCAACAGGAAAATCAACTGTTATTGAATCATCAGCTGCCATTGGAACATTGGAACAACTTTCTTGGTTTTTATGACTTCCCAGAAATTTTTCTATCGCCGCTTTTTGTATTTGCAGTTCCTCTGCTTTCTTAGCTTGCTTCTTTTTGTAGAAAGCTCCAGATTCCCTCTTTGTTTTTCAATCCGACATTCTAACAATAAGAAAAATAAAATTATAAATATTTATAAATATTCTTGAAAAATTGTAAAATATCGTAAAAACGGAAAGACACGAGATTTACATCTCCCGGGCCATAGTCAACTGGGAGACGGGAGACGAAAGCCGATTCCGGGAGATTCCCGGCAAAAACGGGAGAGTTGGCAAGCCTAATTACTATACATTGAAATTGTTTTTATAAAACATCAAAGAAAATATAAGAACATTCATGAATCTTAAATATTTTCCAAAGTATGCTTTAAATATTTAACCAAATTTTAATGATTTTTTAACTTTTTTAATCATTTCTGACTAATTTGGTTCATTTTATGTTATACAATGATCAGTGAATTTAAACAATATTAGTATTTATTTATTCACAATTCTAAGATGCTAATCAATGGTTCACTTTTCAGCTATCAAATTTAATTCAATCTCACAAAATGGATTTCTAATTTTGGAATCTGTCGTTACGCAAATGAAGGTCCAAATGACGTAAAATAAAGTTAATAATGATACATACACACACATATACAAGGGCAGCTCAATAAATTTTCTCCAAGCCGAGCGCCTTAGGCAAACTTTTATGAACGCCGACCTTAAAGAATGTCAACTGAAACATTACGTTTTAATTATTTCAATTTCTTAATTCAACGTGTAGGTATTTCATGATAAATTTTTTATAGAGTGAAATAAAAAATCTGTCCATTTCTAAATATAATAATTTATGCATTTTATTATTACATAAATAATAGTACAAATAATAAAGGAGTGACATTGTGAAAGAGAAAATTTAAAGATATCATTATAATTTTCATTAAAAATCCGCTTTCTTGCCCATCATTTTCGCAAAATCTTTCACTTAATCCAAGATGTCGAGGCTGTTTCAAATTTATTGTTCAATTGATAAGGAAGCCAATGCATTAGATTGATCCTCTGTCATTGTTGTTCAAATATAACTTTTATTAATTTTAGCTTCAAAAAGCTCCTTTCAGCACTAGCTACTGAAACTGGAAAAGTTAATAGACGCTATGAATACATTTGGATAACAGTCGGTCAACTGCTTCTCACAAATATTTTTTAGAACTTCTTGTGGAGTTATACTTGTCACTTTCAAAATGGGTACATAATGATTTCAATTCTATGAACAAATTATTACCATCAATATCTTTGGAATCTACATGCTTTAATGCAACTTCTAGCTTCATACATGCTTTTACTGTCACATCAGATTTTTCATTTTTTACATCTTTCATATTGTATATAACACCAAATACTGACTCAAGATGTTCCATTTGTTGGAATCGTTCTTCAATCGGATTAATTGATGCATCTAGAATTGTGAAATAAAATTCAATTTTGAATTTATGGCAAGGATCAATAATCGAATCATTAGCACCTTCATAAGTGAAAAGTTTTACTTGCGTCGTGTACTGAGAGGTACTAATTCAAATACATAAGGAAAATCATTTGCTTTTGCTAGTTCTATACAATCAACAAGTAGATTATTGAAACTAGAATCCGTTCTTAAATTATGTAAATATTTCCCGGTGTGATTTAATTGTTGAAGAGCAGAATTGATGTTTAGCATTTTATTTTGAATCATCTAATGGATGATTGTGGCCGCATCCCTAAAATGGCATACAAGCAGATTAAACACCCCATACAATAACTTGCCTACTGTATTTGGCCTTGCATATTTATTGTGCAATTGCTATTTTTTCGTTAATAAATTTTTGACCCCTCTTTATTTCAAATAGAATGTTATGCCATGTTATCAATTAGAAATTCCGGTGGCAATACATTGTGCTTCTGCTCGTATTGAAGTTCCGATTGTTCCATTATATGAAATATCATAACATATTTCCGTTAAAGCGTCATATGTATGACCCAGTTCAAAACGCAGAGAAGTCATATCATCAATGCGACTCTCCCATCTTGTGTTGCTCAGTGCTTTCAAATTCAATACATGAACGTGCCTTTTGATTACTTTCCACCTTTTTGTGGAACTGGAGAAGAGCACGAAAACATGTTGTACTGGGTCAAAAGATTTTACTGCCCCTACACATGATTTTGAGGCATCATTGACCACCAAATTTAAGGAATGTGCATTGCATATATTCAACATGACTTGTGCTCGGTGTACAGTCGAGGATTATTGAATAATATTTTGCCTGATGGAAATGTTCAATTATTTTGTTATTTATTGCTTCAAATAATACGTGCATCAATTAATTTTGGATATCCTTCCCTAAATAATGAACATTTATTTCATCTCTTGTATATTTCTTAAATGTTCTTTCATAATAGTGTAGAAACGTCCAAGAAATTGAATGAATTTCAGAAAATTTCTATTTCCTTGGCAATTTAATTGTTCTACTTCACTCCCACGGAAGGGCAAATTCTGTTCTCCAAGAAACCTTACTAAATCAATCAATCTTTCTCAGATGTTTTGAGAATAATTTTATTTTTCTTTAATTATGGCTACTTGTGCTTGATCAATTGTACGTCCTGTTATAAGACGCATCTCCCATTCTCGCCATAGTTGGAAACATTCGACGTGTTTAGCGTTCCATCCGTGCATTGAAAGCTGTGCTACTAGATTCTTCCAATCATTCCACTGTCATTTAACGATGAATTTGATGCAGTTGAGGGGAAAAGTTTACAGCAAATACAAAAAACACGGTCTTTATCCAACGAATATTGCAACCATTTTCTTGTCATCATTTCACCATTGCATAATTTTCGTTGATAATGAAATGTCGTGAATTTTCTGTTATCTTTATCAGCATGATTTTCAATATTTTCAATTCATCTGCCAGAGTTTATCATTCAGTCACGAATTTTCGGTACAGCTGATAACATAGAAATCACTTGAAAAAGGCTGTGCCGAAAATTCTTGATTTTCAAAAAAAAACATCGATATCTTTACGGATTCATAATCAAAAAATTTATAATAAATACAACATACAGTGTACTCTCAATTATCGGTGCATGGATTATCCGGTTTGCAGATTATTCGTGCCTGAAAATAAATATTTTTTTAATTCAAATTTAATTTGGTTGATTTTTTTCTAATACAATTATAAGAATTGCGATATTGAATATGCGCGTTGTTTGAAAGAAATTGTTTTTAATTTCTTTCTGCGTGATATTATTTTTCTTGTTATATTTGTTGGGGTTTTAAAAGTAAATTATTAAATTATATAGTTCAGATTAAAAGGAAAACCGAAATTGAATGGCGGTCAAGCAGAGAAGCAATGACAAAGAAAGATATGATAAAAACAGAACTATAAAAGGGTACAATCAGACATGAAATGGGAAAATGCGCAAACCTGGGGAAGTGGAATAAAGTGCAAAGTTATAGAAATTGAAGCTGGAAAACGGGAGAGGGGTAGATTAGGGGATGGTGAAGAAGACAGTGAGCAATAAATTGTTAGAAAATGTTTTGAAAGGGCCCGTGACCATCAACCCCAGCATATATTAAAAAGAAATTTTTTTCTCAAATTTCACCACTGATGTCTTTTCTATTGTATTTAATAAAAAAGCTTGACTATGAATCAGTAAATATATCGATGTTTTTGATAATCACAAATTTCGGCACTGCCTTTTTCATGTGAATGATTTTAAATAACTCCACAAACAAATTAATAATTTGTTTAAATATTATTGTACTGTAATAAAAACGTTATTTGAAAAAAATCGATTTTATTGATTAAATCAATACTCGAAGCTCTGCAGCTAATCATATCAAAATATGAAATTTTTAAAATTAGATTATTAAATTGGCCACCTTAATCATTTAATTTTTTTAAATTTCTACAATTTACATTAAAGAGAAAGTGAAAATTTAATAAATGTATGCACAATGACCCGCTACAAATGAATACATATTGAGGGAATGTATGGAATATATAAATAACAAAATATTTAGATAATAGAAAAATAAATTTGAAACATAAATACATAACCCATGTATTTGCAAATTCATTCACAATAATGAGAATTTCCCCTCTCGTTTCTAGGATAAGATAGAAATGGAAATAAAATATAATTGCAACAATAAAATGAAAATTACAGAGATTGCTTATGGGATCTAAATTTTACTCTAAATGTGTTCTCTGAAATGAGAAAATATAGCAAACAAATACAATACAAACATTATTAATGATCAACGCCTATGTTACCTCTTATGCAGGCGCATTTTTCTGATATACAATTTTCTTCTATTCTATTATTGAAAAATTGTTTTACTGAAATATAATTTTTCAAAATATAATTGCTCAGTACCCCAAATTTTGTGATTGTATTAGACTTATACTTCTCTCTCATCATTTTGATTTCTCTATCTCATTTCTTTACCATTTCGGCATACTGTTCTCATCTCTCAAATGACTCTCTGTCTTTCTAACTCAGTGGTCACCAACCTTTTAGTACCGAAGAGCACATTCCAAATTATCAATGGTGTAACGGGCATCATTTATTTTTTCAAGGTAAATTTATAGTGACTTTCAAATTAACATTTTAAAGGCCGGCATTTCGAAAATCCATACAAAAATGACGCGAATTTGAGTCATCGGCCATTAAAGTGTTAATAACGCAAATAATGTACAAAACAACATATTTAATTTAACGTATATTACCTTTATTCAATATAATTATATATACATTGTGTATCTATAACAAACTAAAAATACATTACCAAACAACTTTTATTAAGTCAATGTGATTTTGGGCACTGAGTATCAGTGGCCAATGTCTCATAATTTGGAATGTAAGCTGATATTCCTGTTCGCAGACAATCATTAGGATGCTCGTCGGTAATTCGAGATCTTTGTGTGGATTATATTATATTCATTGTTGAAAACAACGATTCGCATAAATATGTGGAACCGAAGAACGATTTTATTTTATATGCCGAAATTTTAACAATGGAAACTTTTTTTTGTCAACTAAGTTCCAAAATTGTTCATCTATTACATACGATTTCAGCACAATATCATTTCTAAGATCCAAAATCTCAAGTTCCATATGCTCTGCTCCTTTTTCAATAAGTATTCCAATTGATGTCGCTAATGCTGTTACATTTTCTTGGCTAGTAAATGGATTTACAAGAAAGATGACTATTGGTTCTATAATAGCAAACTGTTAAAATCTTTTTTCAAATTGTTCTTTCAGTGTTTCAAGATGAATAATAAATGATGAAGCGTTCAATTTGTTCATGATATCTTTGAGAAATCCCAAATCCATTAATCAGGAAGGATCGTGCAATTCATCAAAGTGTTGTTTTTAGATTTGAGGAATTTCTTTATTTCATCTATCAAGCTTAAAAATCTTGTAACCACTTTGCTTTTACTGAGCCACCGTACCTCTGCATGCAAAATCGGAATGTTCATCTTCAGTACCTTACAGTAAGGCCCTAAACAGTCGGTGTTGAAAAGGCGCTGCTTGAATAGAGTTAACAATTTTCATTACGATCTTCATAATGTGAGCAAATGAAAGTATTTTACTGCACAATACTTCCTTATGGATAATACAATGGTACGTCATAAAGTTGGGAAACATTTATCTTTCTTGCACAGGGTGACAAATCCGTTGATACTACCCACCATTGCTGGTGCCCCGTCAGTGGTGATAGCAGATAGCTTGTGGAGAGGCATATTGAATCTGCAAATGTTTTGAATATGTTGAAGATATCCAGACCTGATGTTCGTCCTTGCATTGGTAATATTTTCAACAGCTCTTCTTTTATAGTGAAGTCATTAAAAATCATTCTCATCATTACTGCCAACTGTTCTGTATCTGATATGTCAGCTAACTCGTCAAATTGCAAAGCAAACCAATCACATATTTCTAAATCATTTTTTAGTTGAGTTTGCATGTCTGTTGAAATTGCATGTATTCTTCTTGAAACCGTATTGCCTGACAACTGTAAATCTTGTATTGCTGACATAATTTCAGGATTGTTAGGAAGTCCCTCAAATAAGCACTCAACGCCAGCAAGAAATGCTTCTTTTATCAGCTCACCGTCTTGGTATGGTTTTATCTTCTTTGCGAGCATGTGGGAAATTTTAAAAGAAGCAATGGTGGCATTTTTACATTTTACCAAATGTCGAGTGAAAATCAATTGCTGGCCAGATAAATTTAATTTAATGTCTCTAATTTTGTTCTTTCTAATTTCTGATTTAACTGGATAATTAGTATCAAAAGTGCTATGGTTAGAATAGAAGTGACGTTCAACATTATGTTATTTTGCCACTGCAACTGTACTACCGCATAATAAACAAACACATTTATCTTTAATACTGACAAAACAATAGGATTCATCCCAATTTGTGTTAAAATTATACATTCGTTGTCTTTTACTTGCATTCATTTTAGAATTAAATTTTTTTTTCACTTTTGACTTTATAACTTTTAACTGAATGATCAGAGAAATTTTCGGATGAAGTAGTTGGCTATAAAATTAATTTAATGGTTTTTAAGGATAGAGAATTTTTTTAACCATATTTTTATAAACAACGAGGAAAGAAAAATTATAAAAATATGTTTATTATTATCTTAAAATTTCGAAATCTATCGATTTTAATTTTTTTTTAATTAAAAAATTCGCTCAAATTTCAATTATTCTGCTTTATTTACTTTTTTCTGGTAGCACACATAATCAGCTGCAGGGCGCCATGGCTCCCGCGGACACAGGGTTGGCGACCACTGTTCTAACTGGTACAAGTTTTCATGGTATATCATCCTCAAAACATTTGATATTGAAACAATTACCATTATTAATAAACGATTGTTTCTTTGTAATTGTATAGATTAAATGTTAATAAATTTTTATTTTTCGTGACACTTAAAGCTATTGAAAAAATCAGCCATTAGTTGATAAAATGAATCTTAAAAAAACAGAAAAGAGAAACATAATTATTTATCTTTAATTAACTTTAATTAACAATTAAAAGTACTGACTAAATTATAACTGAATAAATATTACATGTTTATTATTTCTTTCACTGTATATGCTTATAGTGACCTAACCAATATAGGGTACAGACAAGAATGGTATATCATTATACCGTTACCCATTCATTTGATGGCCATTATGTTAATGGTCATTGGTGAAGTCAGTAGATGGACTGGTCCCACTGGAACAGGTCACCTCTGGCACAGTACTCTCCCCTCCTGTTGAAGAAAAATTATTAAGCTAAAAATATTTTGCTTAATTTTTTATGTAGGTGACGGAATTTTAAAATTTTTCACGTAATTTTTATGTTTTTCATTGAAACTTTTATGTCAGGAAGAAGACCATAAAATATCAGAATGTCCCAATATTCGATGTGCACATTGCAGGAGAGCAGAACACTTCAAACACCAATGCCATGATCTGTTTCCTGAAAGACGTTGAAAATTCCAGAAACGGTTGTTGCATTCGACGGATCAGAGTACCCAAACGGGAATGCTCCACCACAAAAGGAAGTGATAGGAGCAATAAATTAGAGATAATAAATAGTATGAGTAAGGATTGTATGATTGCAAATGATTGTGATAGTTTGAATGATAATAATTGTGATTGTGTTTTTATTAATTATAAAAATTTTAATAATACAAATTTTTGAATCAGAATAACAGATTTATATCCAGCTTAATTATTTTCTAACACCAAGCACGCGTGAGTCCGTTAAGCAAACATATACTTTAAATCAGGGATGCACAACACGCGGCCCTCGTGGTAAGTTAAAAAATATAAGAAACTTCCCGTGAATTACGGCAATTTTATGAAAGAATTTAAACTTCATTGCACAATAAAAATAGTTAAAAATTTATTAATATTCGATTATTATTATAATTATTCTTTTGTGTTAATATATCATTTTTTTGTTTATAATTAATTGAATGAATTATTTTGTTTATGAGACGAATATGCTGCCGATTATAATGAATGGAAAAAAGATTTGAGAAGAAAGAAAATCGACGAGTTAAAGAAGGTCATGTTGGCAGAGCAAAGTTTTTTTACAAAAAAATTACAAGAATCAAAATGTTTGACACGTGCAAGTAGTAGTACAACTAATTGCAAAGTCATCACGGCCTTTCACTTATTGCGATTTTGTTAAAGAATGTATCCAAAGCATTTGCGTAGAAATATCGTTAAATAGAAAAATAGTTAAAAGAATCCAGTCATTTCATTATATTAGTAATAGAATTAGACAACTACCGCTGTGCATCATATTGTTTTCGGCCCTCGACTGCTCTAAAAAATACAATTCGGGCTTGGCAAAAAAAGGTTGTGCACCCCTGCTTTAAATGCTATGAATATTTTGATTGGATATGCGCAGACATAACTAATTTATATATATATGTTTTTTATTATAAAAACTTTTTTCGAATTTCCACACTAATTTCTTTTCAATTGACATTGCATTTATTAAAAGGCTTGACTATGAATCAGTAAATATATCAAAAATATCGATATATTTACTGATTCATAATCAAGTTTTTTAATAAATACAATATGTTTTTTACTTTTTACATTTTATTAATTCAAAATATAATCTGCACAATTCAAAATATCACAGTATTTATAAATAATTTTTTACACTTTTTGATTAGAAATAAAATTTAGATATTGTTGACAAATCTAAAATAAAAAGAAAAATATTTTTTTAAAATTGAATGGTAATACAGTAAAATCTTCAAAATTTCAACGGTGACCCAATTAACGTGTTTGAATGAATGATCGTACAGTAGTAATATTACGAAATTTTGTACTGATCATTGTTGGATTTATTGTTGTAGTTGTACTAGGCGGAGGAATCGAGTTCTTGTGGAATATGTAAATATCTGTAGAAATACACTGAAATATCACAATAGCAAATAATACAACGAGAATCCAAAACTTCTCCTTTGGCTAAAATAAAACAAATAATAATTATAATTAAAAGAATAATTGAGCTCTATATTTTGAAAATGACTTTAAGTTCATTTAAGTTATATATATTGTTGGGTTTTTGGTTAATTTAACTCGGTTCCCTCTGACTCCTCGTGTCCTTTAAATCAAAACAATAACGACCCAACGTATATTGAAATAACAAATTCACAATCTTTTCTCACTGCTCTACAATTAATAATCAAGGTTACGTTTGACCGATTCTCCGCTCGGTGTTGATGCTTTGATAAAGATAATATTCACCTTTTATTCTCTTAAGTTCTCTTGACCAACGTTTTTCTCTTTTTCTGTTTGATTTGATCCTTTTCACGCTTTTTATTCTTATTCTATCTCTTCTTTTTCCCTAATCTCCTAGATTCGTTTTCGCCTTTTCCTAAGCTCGGTTTCTTCTTACCCTACCTGAGGCAAAATGCCGATTTGCTCTGATTTTCCCTTTCCTTATATACTCCTCGAAATCTGGATGACAAATGGTTATTGCCGAGTCAATCCTTCACTTGACATTTGCTTCCACGTATCTGCTTCGGCTGTCATCCATAATGGTCCAACGAACCAAGATAATTAATGGCCCTTCCGGCCTTTCTACACGCACTATCTTCTCCTTGCTCTTTTCCCATTAATCATTGTGTCAAGCTAATGGACCCAAATCTTTCTTCTGTTTACTTTTCTTCTTGTTTACTCAGCTCGGGTTTCCTTCATCTCTCGGGTTCTCCATTGACTCGGGTTTCCCATTAGCTCGGGTTTTCTATTAGCCAATTAATTAATTAACATTTTCTGTTTTTACACAGTTGAATGCTTTTCGACCCTTCCTAACCATTTTCTGATAAATCCCTAATCATCATCTTGTTGACCATTAGCTATTCTATACCTGTCCCGTTTATCCCATTCTATTTCGATGATTTTACAATTTATTGATTCTTCTCGGATTTCCGGATTCTTGCCTTTCGCAATTGCTTTTGGCATTTTCTAATACCATTTTAATATTAATTTAATACTATATCTGCATTTATTATTATCTTATTTATTATTGTTATTGTTATTATTATTATTATTATTATTATTATTTTATTATTATTATTATTATTATTATTATTATTATTATTATTATTATTATTATTATTATTATTATTATTATTATTATTATTATTATTATTTTATTTGTGCATGAATTGTTATGAAGCTATCAAATAGATTGGTAAACTTGCATGCCTGATTAACACAAAATAATTAACATAATATTGAACTTTGGACTTGATTAATACAAATTATCATTTAAATACATTAAAATATGAAATTTCTCTCAAACTGAGTTTGTTTATGAATTGAAAACTTATTATTATTATTATTATTATTATTATTATTATTATATTATTATTATTATTATTATTATTATTATTATTATTATTATTATTATTATTATTATTATTATTATTATTATTATAAGAAAATGCCAACCAAACATTCTTTTCACGATATATTTCGACAGTTTTCCTGTCATCATCAGGTGTGATATAATAACTATACAAATTAAGGATTTTTAAACAAATTTATTAATTATATATAAAAAAAATTTTTTTTAATAAAAACATTTAATTATTTTTAAAAAATTATAATTAAATTAATATATTATTTTTTAAAATTTTAGCATTCAAAATTTAATTTAATAATTTAAAAATTTTTATTAATTATTTAATTTAATACAACAATCCATATATACATTATTATTATTATTTTTTTATTATTATTGAAGTAAATTACCATATCTCCCATATGATACCACCAAACCATTACGCCGACAATTATACTAGAAACTTTAAATATCAATTAATTTTAATGGAAAAACATTTCTTACTGACAATATTTCCTCCCAGTAAATAAAATTGCCACTTTACCCCGTGACCCTGGACCAAAGACAAAATAAATGACAACTAAATCAAGACAAATTAGTTTTTTCACATATTATAAAAAACTCTACAAGCATCATGAGTCCCGTTATGAATCCGAAAACATTTAAAACCGGAGTCTAAATTGAAAAATAAAGTTTGAAGAAATTCTCAATATTAAACAATACCACGTAGCGATATTTACTGTGATAAATAGCATCCTCCACCTTATCTAGGTCCGATCCATACATATTATGAATAAAATTATAAATTAAAATAAATTAAAATATTATTAAAACCGGACTATTTGATTCAAAATAATTCAATTTATGAAGTTAATAAAAGTAATAAAGTAAAACAAGAGATTAATATTCGAATTGATTTGTCATATCAGTCTAATAAAAATCCAGTGTAAATTAAAAATATTAAAACAATGATAAAATTAACCTGAATGGATCGATCAATATCCTGGATGGTTTAAAGGTTTATTTAATTGCCCTTCTACAAATAATTGTTTAGAATCCGTAAATAGAGTTATCAAAGATCAAAAAAACATTGCATGAAAATTTTTTAATAAATGAATTCAAAGAAGTAGAAACTTTAGGCGGAGATATGAGTCAGTACTCATCAAATTCAATACTCTACAGTTATTTCTTGAAAATTCGATGACGATTTAAATATATTTTTTAATATTCTCAATATGAAAAAGAAAACGGAAAGGATACGTGTCGGAGTATCATTAAAAGACAAATTAGACATAAAAATATTAGAAGTCTTCCGGTTGAATATGATCATCAGAAAAAAAGCCTGGATGAATGGAGAAATTTGCGAGGGAGACACATTCTGAAGCTTTTCAGTGCTTAGATGTCGCCATGAAGTGGTTTGAGAGCCAAAAAGAATGTAACTCAAGTCGACTTATGTGTCTTAAAAGTATTCGCGATTTGGCAGCTTCAAAAAGAACAATTAACTTTAAGCAAAAATCCATAATTGAATTTCTAAATAAAGAATAATTTATTATTGAAGATATATGTAAATGTAGACAAATAAAAATTATTCATATTGAATGTATTCGTATTTCCCTGTGAATTATGATTTTTTCTATTATCTGGATTTTCCATTATCCGGACTACCTTCACACCCAATTAGTCCGGATAATCGAGGTTTTACTGGTTCGGTATTATCTTGGTTCGGTTCGATTTATATGGCCGAAAAATTTTATTATAATTTTATTTGTATAATTACATAATATTCTTAAAATCCAAACACTCAATTTGAACTGGTTCTTAAATATTGGTTCGGTTCGAAAATACGGTTTCTAAAGAAAGCATCGGTTGAGTTTAATGGTTCAGTAAATGTAGTGATTCAGCTCCCAAAAATCGCTGCTTTTACTAATCAGGAAGTAAATGGACTAGGAATGTCAAAAAATATATATATGCAGACATCCAGTAACCCAATTATTTGAAAATATACTTTGATTTCATTATTGAAAATATACTAATTATTTAAAAAATTTACTAAGAACGTCATGAAACAATTTATATTAATGCTTTTTTAATTTTTTGATTTGCAAAATTGTAATATACCCCGGACCTTACAGATCCCGGGATCGATGAATTTTATTCTATCCATCTGTCCCCTCAAACTAATAATGAAATTGACTGAGGATCGCTATTGCTTAATCGACAAGTGGTTAATATCTGGCGGTATAAGTAAGTGACAAGTACAACTTGTTAATATGATACAGTAAAGTGGAAATATAGCAGAAGTTTCGACAACTTAAACAAAATGATAATAGTGAGAAATCAGTTGAACATATAAGTTCGAGCTTTGGGCTGAATTGTGTTTTAAAATGTTTTTCCTTCCTTTGTACAACGGATACAATGTTTAATGGCTTTATGTCATTATCAGAGAATAATGCAACAATTTCCCAAGGTTTTATTGCCATGTTTTTCGTGTGCCGACAAAAATGAAAGCTTGCCGCATCAGTACGCGTGGATTCGGTTCCTTGAATCTAAGATTGATCATTTAGAGGGACATGATTCTCATCAGCCCAAATGAAGGAGATGCAGAAGGAGGTACTGCACCTTGAACGTTGTCGTGATGGCTTGATCACCGAAAGCCGAGCTCAGAGGAGCTTAATTCAAAAACAGAGTCAAGCTCTGCACCATGCATATACTAAGGCAAAATTACATCTCCGAATACAGCACCTGCCATTGGCCAAGCTAGCTAACATCGTTCTCACACACTACCTGACAGGAACAGAAGTCACCATTCCTATCACCCCGGTCATCGCATCACCGGCTTCTATCGATCAGCGACCACTCTCTCTTCCTTCTTCTGTCATTAATTTCAGCGCAGAACCCACCCCATCTCCGGCTCCAAAGATCGCTCAAGCGTCAAGAGAAGTGGCGGTTAGAATTAATGGAAAAGGAACTAAATGAACAAATGCATCAATTTATACCATAAATCAGCAATTCCTAATCCGTGGTACACGTACCCCTGGGGTACGCGTCTGATGACTTTGGGGTACGCGAAAAAATATTAGTAATGGTGGATGTTAAAAATATATATAAAAATATAATATAAGGGGTACAATTTAGGATAATGAACTTCCAAGGGGTACTCAAGCCAAAAAAGGTTGAGAAGCGCAGCCATAAATGATTGACGTCTTCGTAAGGCTCCTTTAAAACTCTAAATTTTTGTTGCATAAGTCCTTCTATGTCCACCGAGACAGGCATGGTTTAGTACACTTTAGAAATACTTAATTTTTCTTCATATTATTATTATTATTATTATTATTATTATTATTATTATTATTATTATTATTATTATTATTATTATTATTATTTCTAAATACCATGAATGACATGAAATGCGATTTTTTGTTAAATATGATTTTAAAATAATCATCAAAGTGATTAAAATGTTTATTACAAAATACTCAAATATTTTCCTATCCTATAAAAATAGATTCAAAAAATAGAAAATTCAATTGGCTGCTTCTAACCAGTCTTATCTGATTGGTCAATTAAAATAGAATTATTTTAATTTTAGAAACTACGTAATTTTGTGCAATTCAAATTCAATATAAAATCCGATATTGAATTTTTATATAATTTTGAGTGTTATTCAATTTAATAAAATGTCGATAAAAGGAGGTGGTAAAACATTTCGAAAAATTGCAAATCATTCTCATCAAAATCCATTGTTGACAGTAGAAGCGAAAAATTTAAAACGACAATATGTAGATTTATTTGACAAAAGGTTTATTTTGTTTGTAAATGTGTTTTTGAATTGAAATTAATGTTAATTAGGTACTGGACCAATGTTTCGTATTCGATGAAAAAGAAAAATCGCTGGATGCTATCGACATTATTAACTAAAGATTTCTACAGTCTTGACGAGGTAATTGTTTATAAAGAACGCCAATCGTTATTCTCGGACATTCCATACAAAACCGGGTATATTTTTGACTCATTGACTGAAAAAGAATTCGGTTCTCCGATAAATACAGATCAGAAATTAATCAACAGTTCTATCAATGAAGGAAGCACAATCCATACTATCGAAAACAAGCACAATTACACTGCACGGGAATTAGCCATATTTGAGAAATCAAAATATAAACAAAATAAATCAAAAAAATCACGAAAACAACATCGACTTATATCAATCATATACTCCACGGCCCGATGAATCGTTACCTCTGAAGAAAGAATATTTGTCCGATGTCGAGAATCGAAAGGATTGTATTTATATCAACACAAATGTTCACATAAATGATTTGTCAAAAGTCAACACATTTAAAACAGATCACCAAAAAACCAATCAAATTTCAGGAAAGTACAAAAACGAGTCTAAAAAAATAAAAACCTCTTTAAAATTTGATTTTTTCTACGATAATGATGATAATAATGATAAAGAAAATGAAAGTGAAAACGAAAAGGAAATAAATAACTACGAAGACTCACATGAAGACAAATTTTCACTGTCAACCAAACCAATCACGTTAACCGAAAATGACTTTCTTTGTAAAAATTTCAAACGAAATAAAAAGAAAAAAATTTCAAAAAAGTGCTTTTATAGCAATAATTTAAACAAAACATCGAAAATAGAATTTATCGATAAATCCAACGAAATTGATGAGAAAATGGAATATTTTGTTGATTTAAAAAGAGACATTCTTCCGTGTATCAGTTTACATTTGCCTTATCAAGTTTTTGTCGATGATTTAGAAGCGATATTGAATATTTACGATTGCTGGTTCAGTAGCACATTTCCAGTATCGATTTTAATTGGTCTATCAAATTTTTTAGCGACATCCAATGAAAACTATCTCGTATTGAAACCGACTTTTTCCGAAGACTCAAAGAATATTTCTTTGAAAATATTATTCAACATGTTTAATCTTAATTATGATACGTTATTAGATAGGTATTTTCAAAATGTTAGAGAAGTTCTCAAAGCATTACAAGATACGGTCAGACTGGAAGAAGAGACGTAAGAGACATCATTTAGTGGATTATTTATATATTAATTAAAATTATTGTAGAATTTCTGACAATTTAAAAGTGATGATAGTAGACAAGCCAATGGAAGGAGTAAATGGGATTTGGAGTACAAGACCAATAAAAAATGAAAAAGAATTTTTTAAATATCACGATGAATGGAACAAAAATGTGTTTTCTTCCAATGATATAGAAACAGTATTAAATAAAATTTACAAATACGAAACTGAAATAATAGAAACCTGTGAAATTTGTTATACTGAGGTCTGTGTAGATGATTTATTTACTTTAAATGAATGCAATCACAAAATTTGTGAAGAATGTTTAGCTAGTCATTTGATTTATAGACTGGAAACAGGGATGAAAAATTTAAGTTGCCCTGGAATACATTGCAAAACACATTTTGATTGCGCTACTATTTTGCAATCAGTTTCCTTTAAACGATATCGTAAAAGGTTGAAATTATTAGAAATTAATGTTATTCAGAAAAAAGGAGCACAGTGTATTGAATGTGGAACGATAACAATGATGAAGGACATATCATCAGAAGAACCTCATAAACGACTTGAATACAAATGCTTTTGTGAGAGAATACTATGCAATCTTTGTGGGAAAACTCAACACTGGCCTAGTTCTTGTTATGAGCATAGAAAACACGATCAAAAGCTCAAGATGCTTAAAGATATTGATATGTTTACCGAAAAACGTTCGCCCTTAATTTTTAATGGAATTAATTGTCCGAAATGTATGTATTTCGTAATCAAAATAGATGGATGCAATCACATGTCATGTAATTGTGGTGCTCATTTCTGTTGGTTGTGTGGTGATGCATCTGAAGAAGGTAAACATGTGTTACAAGGATTTCCATGCTATAACATTTCAGAAAATAAGCACTTGATTTTCGATTTGACATATATTACTCCAGAACCGAGTGAAATCAGACCAAAATTGTATATCCTCAGTTTATATCAACGATTAAACAATTTAAAAGAAAAAAGACAAAAATTGTTTTATCATATCAATCTCATGTTCGGATATAAATCGGTAAATAATTTTAAATCATTCTTAACACTATTTTTTAACAATTTCTGATTGAATATCTTATTTGTAATAATATATAAGTCAAGGATGTGTAAGACCCACATTTTCTCTTTTAAATTCAACTTTCTATCAATCTGGGAGGTTTTTTATCTCAAAGATTGTTTGCGCCACTGATTATTTTTATTAAAAATAATGCAGAATTATAGCTTATTTTGATTGGTATACATTTAGAAAACTAAATAAAATATAATAAATTTAAAATTTGGTTATTATATTATTTTTATCATATTAAAAAAGGTAAAAACATCCGATAGCCAATCAAAATCAAGCCTCACTTTGAATTATCGATTAACTTTTATAATTATTAAGTGCACATTTTTATTTGATTTTCAAAATAGCGTATCTGTGCGTATGCGCTTGCGTTGTAACTGCGCAATAGTTTACTTTTTTTGCTGAAATACCAACTTTTAATTAAACCAAACCTATATAGGTTATGTAGATTTAAACAAGACAATTAAACTGTCTGTTTATTTTAAATGATAATTGTTACTAAAATTTAAAGAAATAATTTAGAGAAGTTACATATTAATTATTAAATCAATTATTTTCTACTACGCGTTCTGTAAAATTAGAAATAAATAAATATGTTTGGGTTAAACAAAAATATCTAAAATAGAAAAGAAAATTAGTAATTGTTAAAATCAATTAAAAAATTAATTAAATTTAGAATAAAAGTAAAAATCGATATTTTTCGGGAGGGGATTGGTAACCGATGGCAAATGAAATTTTGAAGACTTATAAAATAACTTTAATTTGATGAGGGGTTAGGAACCAAAAATTAAATTAATAGATTCTTATGACAATCCCATAAATCATGGAGAATTCAGCCGAACGTCAGCTTAAATGACCAATAAATAAAATTTGGGAAAACTAAATCAATTATGAAAAACCGTCTCGCAAGTGAAACGGCAGCCTAATTGAACAATAAATTATCCACTTAAATTCGACATAATATATTATGGGTAGCAATTTGGACTTGAAGGACTAACTGTAAAATATATGGTGAAATTTTCTATAAATATCAAGAGTAAATAGTTAAATTGACCAGTTGGCCGAGTAACGTAAAAAGATACTGACTCATTAGAAATTAGATTGCGTTTTGGTCTTTGAACCAAGGGTGATATGCACCATCCATATAAATCAAATGAAATCAAGTGTATTTAATTTTGTTATTAAAAACTAGAAACATGAAATAAAAAATCATTTATCTTTATGTTCAAGATTGATCAATTTTTTTCCTATAAAATTTTATTTAGATTTCTACAATAGATCAATGCTATATCTTTATCATGTAAAAGACAATGCTGAAATCACTACTAAAATTTAACTAATTAAATTAATAAATTTTTGATTATTAATCAAGAATTCTCTAAAATGACAATAAGAAGTTTTTTAATTCGAACCCAAAAATTTTTAAAATTAAAAAAACTACTAATAAAAACTGATAATAAGATCATTATTGATAAAACATAATAAATATAAAAAAATAGTAAAAAATAAAAAAAATCAAGTTATTGAAAATTAATTTTAATATAAATTTTTTGTTTTTTATTTAAATTTCTGCTAGTCGTATTTAGAAACTTTTATGTATTTCAGAAATTTGAATTGCCCGATTTCAACGTGAAGCAGCTAGAAGACCAATTTAAACAAGTAATTGAAAAACCTTTTGATATTCATCAAAATTTAAACTAATAATTTGTTTATCTAGTTGTTAATTGTTACGGAAAACTTATTTATTAAAGCATATCAGCTGGACAAAAGAAAACAATTATTTTTGCAGAATTATTTGAAGTCATCAGCGTGCATGTTGAACTTTTATCAAAACGAAATCAAGAGGACCCTTGAAACCATTTCTTATTTAGTAAAACAATCTCTGAAAAATCATTGTCACAGAAAACGCCAAATAAATGAAAACCTAACAAAACTGAATACATCCTTGACTGATGTGGGCCAATTTATTAATCGTTTGCATTTAATATTATAATGACTTTTAATATAAAATATAATATGTTTTTGACAGTTCCTTACATATAACTTGTGAATTAATAATTTTAAATTTAAATCAACCATTTTGGTACATTTTTGGATTCCGATAAAGAATGAATATCCGATGCCTGGAAACAAAACCGAAAAATTAATACTAAATTTTTTCACAAAATATTTATATTAGAAAACATTCTCAAAATTATTAGTTATTGCTATTAATCTATTAAAGGATAAAATCTTTTATTTTATTTTACATACCTTTTGGTAAGTAATATATGTTAGTTACAAAAGAATTGCACTCAATTTCATTATTCATTTTGAATCGATATATAAATAAAGTCAAATATAAAAATATTAAGTTTTAAATTTTAACATCTAAAATATGTTATTTAAATTTACATTAAGGTTTATAGGCTGAAATTGTTATTGTATTGATTTATAAATTTAAAATTTATTACTATTTATGAATTTTAATATGATAACTTTAAAATGGTAGTTATGGTATTTTAATGTGTCTGATTTGAATTGAAATATTTTTAATTGAAAAATTAAGCACATCATCGAAATTAAAATCTCAAAAATTTTGTTTGAACATATATAATGTTGTTTTGATATTGGGTTGGTGATAAACTTTAAATTTCTTAATCTGAGTCCAAGCGTCTCTTTGACTGACCCACAAATAACACTTGACAACACAAATCTTTATTGATATTCACAAATAACTTCCACTTTACACTAACAATCAATTCAACACTCTGCTTGGTGACTATACTATGCTTATTACAACACTCAGTGAGGAATAGCACTTATGTATAACACCGGATTGAAAGACCAATAATTACTGACTGGTTTATCAACTGGGACTTTGAGCTGGTTGTTTTCTTTGACCTTCTTCACAACTTTATTCAAATACTCGAGTAAGTTCTTTTCGTTTTTTTTCAACTAATTCTTTTCTTCAAATCTTCTCCAATAATTATTCTTCACAATTATTTTCTTTATAATTATTTTCCACAAATTATTTCTCCAATAACGTTTCGTCCGACGTTGTCTGATTTTGTCTATAATTTTATCTCCCAAATTTGTCTGAATTTGTGTCCACCAATTTCTCTTTATATAGTTTGTTTTATTTGTGTCAATGAAGACAGATTTTCTTTTTCCATTTTTGTTTCCTGCTGTGTTCCCCGCTACGTCAGCCTTATCTCTGACAGATGTCGAGATATTTTTCCCTTTTCCTTTTTTGTAAAACCGCCTTCTCCTGGCAATTCCGCTATCTTTGACAGGCTGTCAAGATACGGCTTTTCCCATATTTTGTTTTTCTGGAATTTGAAATTCCACCTTCATTAGTACTTCTTAATTAACAATGACCTTTGTTTTAATTTCTTGTTTGTTTTCTTTTCTTTGATTTATCTTTCTCATTTTTTATTTCTTTTTACTTCCGTTTTCTTTTCTGAGTTCCCATAGCTCGTCCCGTTTGTCATGACAATCTTCTCCCAGGTTATTTATTTATTTATTATGTTATTTATCATTTAGGTATCCTCAACAATATTTTATTATAATATAATGTGAAGAAATTGAAGAATTTGTTCAGTAGTTATTGTTAAAAACAAAATTTTACTATTCTCCAACCTATTATTTGAATTCTGGTTTTGTTTCAATAATCACAATATATAAACAAATTATATTCTTATTATAAGAACTTTTATTTCTTCCAATTTCAGCACTGATTATTTTTTCCATTGAATTTATTAAAAAGAGAGTTTGAAGACTATAAATCAGTAATATATCGATGTTTTTCTTAAAATTTAACTCACGAATTTTCGGCACTGCCTTTTTCAAGTGAATAAAATTCCTAACAGGAATAAATTATTTAATATTTTCTAAAATTTATTTTAAAAATTATAAAAATATCGTTAATCTCATATTTTTAAAATTAATTTAAAATAGTAAACTGTTTGTTATTCAGTCATTGTTTTAATACTTCAATAACATTAAAATTTAAACTTACATATTTCAATTCAAAAGAAATTTAAAATTCTGAAATCGTTTCTAGAACTATTGTACCAATGGAAAAAATCAATGTACATTTTAAATTTATTTCTTTTATAATAATATCAAAATCGAAGGACCTAAAATATATACATTTACAGGACAAAACACCCGATGAAAGCAAAGAACTAGAAGTATTGGACAAATTAAAGAGTGGAGAATGCAAAACGAGAGAGTTGGAGAGAATATTTGGCAATACCTACACCGCTGTTAAGGTCCGACGAAGATATTATTCAGAATTATTTAATATTAAGAACGATATCATGAAGAATATACCTTTTGAGAGTTATGATTATGACCAAATCCTTGGACAGTGTTGTGAAGAAGTAGAAAGATATAAATTCTTTGATAATTTATTATTTAGGTAATCGGGTATGTGCCGATACCAATTGGGATAGTGCCACATATCATTGTGGATAATATGAATCATGCCATTCCAATGGCAACAACTGAAGGTTGCCTATTGGCAAGCACGAATCGTGGAGCTAAAGCTACTTCAGCCGCAGGTGGTATTACCACTGTCATATACGGAGACAAAATGACCCGTTCACCTGTTGTTAAATTCAACTCGATTAAACGCGTTCTCGATTGCATGAATTGGATCAAAAGTGAAGACGGATTCAAATTATTGAAATCTCATTTTGACATGACCAGTCGATATGGGAAACTTTTGTCAATGGATTTATTTCCGGTAAAACTGATTAAAAGATTTTGGTTGATATGTTAAGGGTTAATATTTGGTAGAGTGGTCGGAAATTGCACATTAGGTTCTCGGCATCAACAGGGAACGCAATGGGAATGAATATTCTATCGAAAGGAGTGGATGCGTGCTTGAAGATGTTGAAGGAGCAATTTCTAGACATGGATGTAAATTTTAATTTTTTTTGTATAAAAGAGAAGTTATTTTGATATGAACTGCAACACTCACTAATAATAATAATGATATTATTATTATTATTATTATTATTATTATTATTATTATTATTATTATTATTATTATTATTATTATTATTATTATTATTATTATCATAAACATTTAAATGATAATTTAAGCCTTTACCTCCGAATAATATATTTAATACAAATGAAAAAATAAAAATAAGTTATCTTATAATCGAAATTTTTTCATTTGTATTAAATATATTATTCGCGCAAAAGGCTTAAATTATCATTTAATTGTTTAAAATTTAATTAATGCTGCCAAGAAATCATCACTTTATACTTTTTTATTATTAGTGATGGTCAGTACACTACTATCTGACTAATTAATCCTATGCTATATGTCATTATAAATGCGCTTTTTCAACTCGTAGTGATTATTAATAATTTTTTTCAGCCCTTCAACAAAAATCATCCACGAGCCGTCATTGATATGTTAATATGTTAAGGATACCTAAATGATAAAATACAATATTTATTAAATTAATAAGATGATCATGGGGAAAATGAATGAAATGGTGATGGGTTATTCCAGAATTCCTAGAAACAAAAAGTGAGAAAAAGAAATTAAAAATAAGAGAAAAATAACAGTCATTAAAAATTAAACAATGAAATACGACAAGGTCATTCTTAATTAACGAACACAAAGTGAAGAAGGAGAGACGAAATCAAAATTAAATTTGGATATCTCGATAGTCTGTACAAGATAAAGTAAAGGGATCATCGGGGAAGCTGAGTGATGGCGTCTTCTAAAAATTATATATCTGAAAACCATGAAAACCTAAAGGAAAAGAAAACATTTATTTAAGGTCAAATTAATTAATTAATAAAAGTACTTACGAATTGTTATCAAAATTACAAATTGACAGCATTAAATGAAAAGAAATTAAAACTAAATCGATATTACTTCCGTGGTTGGAGCGCAATGATTTTCTTCGTTTTAAATTGAATGAAAATTAGTGAAGACCATTGGGTATAAAGTATTTGCAACAAAAATCACTTGCCAAAAACTATTTTAAAATAGTTAGAGAATAAATGTGTTAACGAAGGTATTAACGTAAGAGCGAAAGGCTTCCAATTGTACTACCACTAATTGCAATTTATTAACACTTTTGGATGTCAATGCAATATTTTTTTGTTGCACATTTGGTATAAATAAATTTTTTAAATTTAATAAATTGGCTCAAATTAATCATATATATATATATATATATATATATATAACGAAAATTCTTGTTTTATTACAGGGTTATTCCCTATTATAAAGCGTTTATTCATTAGTATAAATCATATATTCAATATTCTAAATCATTTTATTCAAAATTATAAGTTAATTATTCAAAATTATATATTAATCAAAATAAAATAAATTATTCTTATTATTTATTCTAAAAATTAATTTTGTCCCAGAAGAAACGTAAGAAAGGTATGACGACAGTGTATAACTTTTATGTACTAATAGCAAACAAATAACCACATAATCATGTCACAGATTGCTTTGTAACACGCAGAGACGCAAGCGCTAGGTAAAAATCCCTTCGAGATTTGTCTTTTTTCAAGGATAATATTTAGAAAAGTATTAAAGTTAATTAAATAAATTTATAAAAAAATATTAAACACCAACATATTTAATAAAAAAGCATCAAAATGTTAAAAGAATTCCCCGTTGTATGCAAAAACAAGGTATTCCCGCTTTCTCTCATAATACAAACCATATAATATAGACGGATCCACATTCATTTCAGCAATAACCCTGGCTATATTCTCCTTTATCATTACAGATGTCGTTGGTTCGAGTCTAATTGCTGAATATCTGCTTTTAATTGTTGAGAATATGTTTTAAATTGGATTTAGATCCGGACTATAAGGGGGTAAATATTTTATGATAATACTTTTTTCTACGCAAAAAACCTGAGTTATAAAGCTTTTCTTGCATGCCTCTCTGTGTCAAGCTTGGATCTTCTTGAATTATTTGATTTAGTTGGATATTTACATTAGAATCTAATGGTTGAGGTTTTGGTCCAGATTTTTTAAGTATAGTACTTAGGCTGCTGCCAGTTTCAACACACGCATATATTTTTCGAAGTGTTGAATCAACTGCAGCAATGCTTAAATTGAGGGTCGTGGCAATAAATGCCGTTGTTTGGTTCGCGTCTTTCAACAGTTTAATTGTTGTTATGGCTTCGTTGGTGATTACCTGGCGTTGTTTACGCTTAGACTTAGCTGTATTGTTGTTATTTGCATTAGGATTGGACTCGTTCATCATGAATTTTAAATCGTTTCTTTTTATTATTTTTAAAATGATCCAAAACAATAAATTAATTCTAAAATCATTTTGATTAATTTATAATTTAGAATAATTAATTTATAATTTTGAATAATTACTTTATAATTTTATATAAATGATTTAGAATATTGAATAAATGATTTATAATTATGAATAGTCGCTTTATAATAGGGAATAACTTTTACTTCTAAATGATTAAATTGTTTTAATTTTTTATTAAAAAATTTAATTATTTCATTTATTCGTCTGCATATTTGTCAGTACATTTCTTGTTGCTATAATTTCTTATCAGCCGCTACTTTATCTTTTGATTCAAACTTTGGACCAGTTTCAGAAAAATTTCAAATAGACCGCTGAAGTATTTCATATTATTTTAAGAATTAATTAATGTTTAATTAAAAGTTTTCTAATGTTTGAAATATTATAAACAATTATCTTTTATGATTTATATAATTATTAAATGATTTATCAGTAATATGGTACTATAATTGCTGAAAAAAACAATAATTCTTTTACTTTCTAAACACAAAAACTGAATTAGTATAAATGCAAAATTATTATACTGATTTGAACACAGCACAACCATTTGCTACTTTTCGAGACAAACTAACATTAAAATCAAATATTGTCAAAAATTGAAGCTCAAAGCAAAACTATCAGATTTTAGGAGCCGTAGTACGGTATTATAAAGAACAATAATATTTTCACCCAGAGCCGTAGCTAGGGAAAATGGCGCCCGGGGCGAGATTGAAATTTGGCTCCCCTGGTACCAAAAGAATCCACCACTCCCATTAATTATGTACTTACAGGAATGGAATTGGTCTTGAAGAGTTAAATTAAGATGTAAAGCTATACAATGCTTAACCAAACTTATATTATAACGAAAATCAATTAATTATAAATATTTATTATACATGTGTATATACATATATAGCTTCATCTCCCATATCAGCGGGTGACCGAGTTTGAAAGAAATGAATTGCCATGTTTCACAAAAATTCCCTTACTATGAAAAATTAATTCTGATTCTTTTCTCAAAATTGAATAGGCTATTCTTCGATTTCTCGTTTTTATATATAGACTACTGTATCGAACATATCGATATCTATAACCATTATCATCAATTGTCCTTCCTTCTTTCAAACGATTTTTAAGATCTTTCCAAGCTAAGTAGCATTTTCTATGCTCAAAACTGTTTTCATGATCAGCCACCTTCGGTTTTTGCAAAAACCTTTAGATAGACCAGCAAAACAGTTTTGTTTTAGTTTAACTTTTGAGAACAGTAAACATGGAAAGCTGAATATAAAAATTGAATATGAAAAAAAGAAAGAAAAGCAAAAAAAATTTAACCCTTTCCAGCCCAGTGATTCCAAATGGAATCATTAGTTAAAAATTCAGTTTTTTTATCTCTACTACCAAAACGGTTGGCAGTAACTAGTGAGAACTATAGTAAGATATGTTTTTAACAGTTTTCTAAGGGGGCAACAAAAAAAATGAAGTAGTTTTGGTACCTACTTACTGCATATATTTTTTTTGTTTTGAAAAAATTTGGGCTGGAAAGGGTTAAATGATCATTTCACAGTTTTTGCGCCCTTCGACTCGGCGCCCGGGGCGGTCGCCTCATTCGCAACCCCATAGCTACGGACTCTGTTTTCACCCTGTCAAATCAAAAGTCTTTCGGCTCAAACAGCATTTTGATTTCACTCTGTATGCCACCACTTACGGTGCCGGATTAGAAAACGAATATGAATAAAATAATTTCAAATTGATGGAATCCTTGGAAAATGCAATTTCATAACTACAAATTAATTACTTAAAACCTTTACTGTCTCTATTAATCATTTTGATTTGAAAACAAAATTACAATTTTATAGATAATAAGTATCAGTGGCAACATGTGCAGTGATAAAAAGTCAACGGCAATTAATTGCATATTAGGTAGGGGTAAATCAGTGATCGCCGAATGTCAATTGCCCCATAATATTATCGACAGCATACTGAAAACTGATTCAATCAGCTTGGAAAAGTTAAGCCTTGCTAAAAACTTTTCCGGATCAGCATTGGCAGGTTCAACTTCAGGAGGATTTAATGCTCACGCAGCCAATGTAGTTGCTGCAATATTCGCTGCAACAGGACAAGATTTGGCCCAAGTAATAATATATTTATTAAACCTTATAATAGTTGAATATATCGTTAGGAAATGATAAATAAATTTTCATAAATTCTAATTTAAATAACTAAAATATAAGTAGCAAATCTTCAAACTTACGTCAACAAACTAGGTTTGTGGAAATTTTCTTCTAAATTCGTAAAAAGATTTAACCAAGATCGTTTAGATGGTTTTAAAACAACGGGGTCCGGAAGCAAATGACATGAACTTTATACGGGTATTATTTGCTGTAGCGTGTTTTAAGAAATTGTTTTTCAAGTTTAGTGCTTTTTACAAAAATGTACACTTGAATATATATTTTCTAACAGTTACTGACATTAGTGAGAAAGGTCAAAGTGATGAAGATTTCATTAAAATGATATTATATGATGATATTATTGAGAACCAAAATGAAGATAATGAATACAAGAATGAAAATCAACATTTAACTGCAACTTTATTGAAAGGGACATTATTATTATTATTATTATTATTATTATTATTATTATTATTATTATTATTATTATTATTATTATTATTATTATTATTATTATTATTATTATTATCATTCTTATAATTATAAAAGAATTATGTTAATAGCATTTACTCTATAAACATGATGATAAATTTAGCAAATTCATGGACTGGAAGACCTTACAACCGGTCTTTTTCAAACTGATATATTAAAATTTCTGTTTTAGGAGGACAGAAAAATAAAAATTAAATAATTAAACACGGAATTCAAAAATTGTTTTATTTATTAAAAAAATTGCTTATTCCAAAGGATATAAAAATTAAACCTATAAATCAGAATTTTTAATATAAATTCTTTACAAGGAAAATCTAACAGTTTCAAATCATTTTCAAATTCATATATTTTTTCTCAAAATTCAAAAAGCCATTAAAATTTCAGGGTTTAGCGCTGTTAACTTTACTTCGAAGTGTTAGTGTGTATATGTGAATGAATGTGGCACCAAAACTAAATAAAAGAAACTGTTATCGACAATGAGTCTATTCGTGAGATTTCATCGTGGTCGGATGACTGGAAATGGACTAATTATCCCTTTCAAGAATTACGTGCCACATTCTACTATCAACTTAATAGTTCCGTAAATTATTTATTTATTTATTTAATTATGTAATTATTTTAAATTGTTTATATATAAATTATAATTTATCATAAACTTATACATCAATGTCTCAAAGTTCTTTTGCAAACTTTTACAAACTTTTAGCAATTATCCAAGCACGAAATCAAGAGCTGGCCGCTTTGGTTTCTAAATCTGATTCCAATAATATTCCTTTTATGTATTCAGAAGACGAATTCACAAGTTACGATGATTCTTTATTGGAAACATCTACAAGAAATGGACGGACAGAGGAATCAGAAAGAGAGGACATATTTTCTCTCATCAATAATCTTTCATTTAAGCAAAGGACAATGGAATCGACCTTCGCAAACTTGTTCAAACTATCAAATGACAATAATTATGATAATGACCAATTTCCAATCCTCGGAATGAAAAAGATACCCTCCAGAATTAACCATATGAGCATGCAACAACTAGCGGTCATTATTCAAAAAGACGGACCGATTCCCATGAAAAATAACAGAAACAACTGTTACATGAATTCGGCTTTCCAAGCTTTGTTACCGACATTTGATGTTTCCATCACCAAACATTTACTCAATGATCATAATCAAAATCAACCGGCTTGGAAACTTCTTCATTCTTTCCATCAATCTTTCGTTACTCGATCACAATTCTCAATAATAGATCGTTTGAATTCATTCACGAATATTAAATATTTTGGATCTGAATTCACTCTTAACCAACAAGAAGATGCGCATGAATTTTTGCATTCGTTCATTAATAAATTAGCGGAAGAATTTCAACAAATCACAGATGAGCATTCGCAATTAGAAAATATTATCCAATCTCATTATCAAATCAAATACGACAGTCGAGCATATTGCGATAATTGTCATAAATCCAACAATAAAAATCCAGTAATTGCTGAAGAGTTTGGCTTACTGTTGGAAATCTCTGATGATTTTCAGACAATGTTAACGAATTCTTTGGTGCAGAAAATCGATTGCTACAACTGTGAGAATTGTGGAATAAAAGGTGGTACAGCTCAATCGAAAGCAAAGATTATTCATTTACCAAAATACTTGATTACAAGCATTAAAAGGTTCTCCTGGGATGCATCATATCAACCATGCAAGATTGAAGATTTCGTCAATGTGGAAGAGAATATTGAACTACCGGGCGAGATTGATGGCGAACTAGTGAAATATAATTTAGTATCAATAATTGTCCATTCGGGACAAGCAAATCGGGGACATTATGTTGCATACGTGAAGATTGAGGGTCAATGGTACAATGCAAATGACCAATATATCTCCAAGATGGAATTCTCTGATGTTTCATCGAGAGTCAAAAGGAAAAATTATGTTCAGATTTATGAGAAGAGGAATAATTAATTTGAATATTTATCCAAAATTTTATATTTTCACATAAAATAGAATTTCTATTTTATAATATTATTTTATTTTCATAAATTTTAAATTTAAATGCAAGATGCGGATAAATTATACTTACATTATATTTAGTCAAAAATATTTTTATTAAAATTTTATTTTTTGTCCACTTTCGATAGGAATTTAAAACATTTCAGTCAACTGATCATTAATATTTTTAAAAGATTTTCATCTGTCTATAAAAAATAAATACATTTTAATCATATATTCTTAGTTTAATTTTAAATAAAATGTATTTAGGTCGTTCAATCAAGTTCATGCATCACTGAACTCGAGGCCGTTCCCTCCAAAGTGCACACTGGCAAGAGTGATTTAATAGTCACTTGTACGATGCCGTGTCTTGAAATTGGAGTTATTGGAGGAGGAACTAAGCTTCGTGCTCAAAACTCTTGTATTAAAATGCTAAATTTGAATGAGGAGAAACCTTGTGAACATTTTGCAAGATTAATTTGTGCGACTGTGCTATGTGCTGAAATCAATCTTTTGGCAACATTGCAAACTAATGATTTAGTCAGGTCACATCTGTCACTAAATAGAGCACCAAATTGTTGTTGATTTGTGTACTAAATCACTATTATGATTTCATTTATAATAATAAATATTTTCAGACTTCTTTTAAACTCGACGATTGTGAAAATTCCAAGGGAATAAAATTATATTTTATTTTCAAGGATCCATAGGAAAAGAAAATCACGTTATGTAAGTCTAGGAGCAATACTTTCATGTCTTTCTAGTCGACCTTTTAACAGTTACCTTACCATTCCTATCTCGATTTTGAAAAATACCTTTCGTAAAAGTCGGTGTTTGAATTTTGAATAAAATCAAAATATTTTCAATTCCTATTATATTTTTTGCATCGTCAGTAGTGTTTTATTTCCACAATTGTAAAAACCTCTTTAATCATTTTTTGTTGAAATTTCTTTCTCTCATACAAACAAATGCAGTTTATGATTTAAACAAAACCTTTGAATTAAATAAAAAAATATCTTTCTTCATAAATGGAAGACCATCCGTTGACAATTCGACTATATTGTTGTTTTATGTTCAGTTCTTTCAATATTTTACATAAACAAATTTTTCCATAAAAAAAATCGTTCCTAAATTATACTGATTATCTTTTCCAAATCAAATTAAATTAGATATTTCCACTTCATTGAATTTCTCCATTAATTAAAATTTACACATTATTTGACACAAATATTTTTGCTTTTCGCTGCTTCTATTTTTAAATAGTCTGTAAGTAAACAACAATTATATACTTTTTAGTAACATTTTTTTTTATCTTTTTCAACATTGAATTATTTTTATTTATATTTTCATTTATCTTAATATCATTTTAGGGTATTTTGTTTTATACTTCATTATAGACTAAAATACTGACTGATTACTAACCCTTACTGATTACCAATTTTTAAAAATTATTTTCTCAGATTATGATATTTATTTAACGAAGTCACAAAATTAAGTTAAAAATAAATTTTAGTGCCATTAAGTTATAAGCTAGGGACAAAGCTTATATGTAATTATAAGGATAAATAGAATAAAATAATTATGATATTATATCAATGGTCAAAGTTCGAATGGACAATCAATTTATTTGTACATTACTTAATCCAATACAATTAGTTAGTGATTATGCAAACTCTACTATTTAAGGAAACGAACAATTATATTATTGGAACAATAAATTGATAATTTAAGCCTTTAGCTTCGAAAAATGTATTTAATGAAAAGATTTTCGACTATAAGATAGTCCTTGTCAATTTCTAGTCAAGTTCTAGATTGACCGTTAATTGCACAATAACGACCATGAATCCAAAAACTTACAAATCATAGCCTAACTCGCCCATCAATCAAGTCGAAAAAGTTCCTTTTCAACTTTATCTCAGGTTTCCCCAAACAGAATCAAAACATCATAATTCCAATTCAATCGACTTCTTGATTAAGCCCATCATACTCGGTCCCTAGAACCAATCCTTTTAATTTTTTTAATTTGTCTACTTCCTTTACCTACATTATTCTAAGACTATAGGCTGCTCGCCTTGGAGACCTGCTGCGGATATCGATATGGCTTGAAACGAAATTTATAACTGCTTCCTCAGATTTTCAAGGGCCATAAGGGGCGCTTCGGACACAACAAGAACTGGATTGCTTTTGACATTTCACATCCATTTCTCCAGAAAACCTGATTCTAGGGACATGTTTATGTATACAAGGAAAAGAGAACTCTTCCCGAAACACTTGATGACGTCTATGAGATCTCTTGTGTTACCACCTTGTGTTGCCGAAACAACCAAATTTCCGTATTCAAGTTCAGGAATGCTAACCTGATTCTCTTTCGCTTCAGATTCGCTGAAGATTGACAAGGAGTATCTTATAGTCGAAAATGTTTTCATTGAATACATTATTCGCAGCAAAAGGCTTAAATTACCACTTTACTGTTTTAATAATAAATGCTGCTACCAAGAAATCATTACTTTATACTTATATTATTTGAATAATAAATATTATTAAATATTAATAAATATCTAATAATAATAATCACAGTTGTTTTTTATTGTTATTATCTACAAGAATAATTGAAAAGCTGCTATAAATAACTATAAATAATGAATTTGCATCGTCAAATATCTTTTATCTAACATTTACACAAAACAATTTTTTATTTTTGTATTAGATTAATGAAATATTTTATGCAAATTTGTTATTGAATCTTAATATCAGTGTAATATTGCTTGTTTTATAAAATGATTTTTTATACTGTTCAAAATGCAATATGACCAGTGGCGTAACAACGGCTTGGCATTGGGCAAACATTAAAGCAAAAAAAGTTAAGCTTTGAATCTTTGATATAGAATTAGGTGTGTATCAGTGTCGTGTTATTAAAATTTACTTTTAATTCTGACTTTCTATCTTTATGTATGAGTTAGTGAGGATGACACATTGACACTATTGTTTTTATTTATAATATATGATACTTAAAGTATTGATGTAGTCTGTATTAACGCAATAATATCCAGTTGTATCCATCAATTTATTTAGTATTATTTAGTGAATAATAAACTGTAAATTAGTATTGTTCCTGTCTTTTGCATTTTTGATATCCACGTTGTATGACTGTCACTGTCAGACTACATAATTATTATCATAAATAAAATAAGAGAAATTCAATTATTTTTTTCTAACAATTGAAAAAGTAGTAAAGCTGAAATTTGTCAATTTCTCCAGGGCGCCAAAAATTTCTGTCAACTTAAAACTGATGATCGTAGACAAGCCAATGGAAGGAGTAAATTTGATTTGAAGTACAAGACCAATAACAAATGAAAAAGAATTTTTTAAATATCACGATGAATGGAACAAAAATGTGTTTTCTTCCAATGATAAAATTTACAAATACGAAACTGAAATAATAGAAACCTGCGAAATTTGTTATACTGAGGTCTGTGTAGATGATTTAATTACTTTAAATGCTGCACAAAATTTGTGAAGAATGTTAAGCTAATCATTTGATTTATAGACTGGAAACACGAATGAAAATTTTAAGTTGCCCTGGAATACATTGCAAAACGCATTTTGTTGCCCTACTATTTTACAATCAGTGTCCTGATATCGTAAAAGCTTGAAGAATATAAATCAGTAAATATATCAAGAACATCGATATAAATACACTCAGTGCCACAGAAAATACAGGACTTTTTAAAATGATATTGTCAGACACAATGACCTGACTAGTTTATTTTTAAAAAAGTCTCTGTCAGACAAATCGACCTGACACAGAGTATGTTAAACGAAATTTAATAAGTTTATTATAGGAATTGAGACGGTGACAGAAAAATATTGTGGTTGTAGTGCGAGCGGCAAAGCACTGTCAGTCAAAAATGATTGACATTGCACTGAGAGGGTTAATTGGAGGAAAGTTCTTATAATATCGTAAAAGGTTGAAATTATTATAAATTAATGCTATTCAGAAAAAAGAAGCACAGTGTATTGAATGTGGAACGATAACAATGATGAAGGACACATCATCAGAAGAACCTCATAAACAACTTGAATACAAATGCTTTTGTGAGAGAATACCATGCAATCCTTGTGGGAAAACTCAACACTGGCCTAGTTCTTGTTATGAGCATAGAAAACACGATTAAAAGCTCAAGATGCTTAAAGATAAAGAAGAGTAGTTACGCGGAAGCAACAAGGAGAAGAAATTCAGAAACGTTTATAAGAGAAACAAATGAAAGTAACACCAATGTATTAAGAAGCCAAGGAAATTACAGAAGAGAGAATTTATCAGATAATTCGTATAACAGAAATAACGAAATGAATCACATAGTCGAACGGAATGTGCAGAGAAGGACACCAACGGTTTCGCTTAAACACATTGCCAAGAGATTATACAATCGATCTAGAGGCCTTCCTGATCCAAGAAACGGCGTTTTACATTCAGGCCAATGTTTTTGCTGTGGCGAATATGGGTACAGAAGATATGAATGTCCACTAAAAGATAAATGTTTGATATGTGGTAAGGGAGGGCATAATTTCCTTGTTTGTTATTTATTAAGAAAGAAAGAACAACAGAACTATGAGAACAAGAAAATGATGGCTTGTGTGCATGACGAAGAAAACGGAAGAAATTACTCGGATGATGCAGAAACAAGAGAATCAATTAATGATTATGCAATTCATGATGTGGAAACTGAAAAAAACACGAGGAACTCTATTGCATACATTTCGTCAATGGGGTTGTAAAGGAAGAAAATCGGAATGACAGATCAGAGGAAATGAGGTGTGCGATATCAGATGGAAGAGAATGGAGCAAGATGATGATAAATGATGTTGAGATTGAGATGTTGCGGGATTCTGGAGCTTCAATTATGGTGATGAATGAGGAAACATGGAATAAAATTGGCATGTCCACGTTAAAGCAGCAGTGAAATAAAAATATGTGGAGTTTTTCCAGGAACTCAAAAACCACAGGGATGTACAGAAGCAAATTTTTATTGGCACAATAAGATGAGGACTATCAAAATAATTGTTATTAAAAATATATTTCCAGGTTTTATTGGTGGGATAGATACTTTGAAAGCATTTGGAGTGCAGTTGATGGAAATTAACAATATCGAATCCGAGACAAAGATTAGCAATTATACTGATGACGAGATAAGACAAAAAGCTAAAAAGGAATTGGGAAGAAATGAATTGCCAACAATTAACATATTATTAGATGAATTCGGGACAATATTTATGGCAGCCAGATTTGATTTAGGATTCACAAGAATCGTAAAGCACGAAATTAATACATCTGGGAATCCAACAATGCAATTTCCAGGACGACAACCGATGCATCTAGAACAGAAAATTGACGATATGATAAAAGAGTTAACAAAAGCTGGAGTTATAAGACGCTGTAAAAGTCCATGGAGCTCCCCATTGGTTGTAGTAGGAAAGAAAGACGGCTCAATAAGAATGTGCGTAGATTATCGAGAGTTTAATAAGATGACAGAAAGAGAATCTTTCCCTATGCCCAACATATCCCAATTACTCGATAACCTATCTAAATTCTTTTCTTCTTTAGATCTTGGACAAGCATACTATCAGGTCGCATTAGCAGAAGAAGCACAAAAAATGGCTTTTAGTTCCAAAGAAGGTCAATTTTGTTTCAATCGACTTCCACATTGGATTATCAACGGTTCCAGCAACATTTCAGCGATTAATGCACACGATGTTAGAGGATATATTGTTTAATGGAGCAATTGTTTATTCATACGATATTCTGGTATATGGCAAGGACCAGTCTGAACATGATGAGCGATTGCGAGAAGTTTTCAAAAGAATAAAAAAAACAGGACTAAGAATAAATCCGGAGAAGTGCGAAATATACAAAATCAAATTAAAATTCCTTGGCCACACCGTCAGTGAAGATGGAATACAGATAAATTCAGAGAAGATCAAGTCAATTACAGAAGTGACGAAACCACAGTATGCTAAACAACTTCGATCTTTTCAAGGTTTGACAAATTACTATAGACAATTTGTCAAAGATTATGTAAAATAGCAGCACCCCTACATGCAGCAGCGTCAAGTTGTGATAAAACAATCGAATGGTCAGAAAATTGTGAAAACAGTTTTAAACAACTTAACGAAGCCTTATTACAAGCACCTATTCTTGATTTTCCTCGTATAGACCGTAAATTTATTTTGGATACTGATGCCAGTTTTGAAGCTATTGGAGCAGTGTTGAGTCAAATAAAAGAAGACGGTTCAGAAATCGCATACGGTTCAAGAAATCTGACGGCCGATGAAAAGGGATACTGCGTAACAAGGAAAGATTATTGGCATTGTATGAATATGTTTTCTATTTTAGACAATATTTATACGGGAAAGAATTCGTGGCTCGAACAGATCACAAAGCTTTAGTATTTATGAACACGAATAAAAAACCAAAAAGTCTACAACTTTAGACATGGATGGCTAATCTATCGGAATACGAGTTCCAATTGAAATACCGGAAAGGTGAAGAACATGCAAACGCAGATGGATTATCAAGGATCAAGGGTAGTTTATGTGAACAGTGTCAGATAGCACATGTACAACATAAACAAGAAAGATCAAGAGTAAGATATATCAATTTGATACAAAAAACACAGACAATGTTAGAAATAATGGAAGAACAGAAGAAAGATAAATTGTTCCAGGAACTGATGGAAATTCTTAAGAATCAGATAGATTTTCGGAAGGAATCGTTTCTAAATAGTTTTTATTTAGATATAAAGATCGGTTAAAGATATCGGATGATATGCTTGTATTGGAATCAGACAAAATAGATCTATTGATAATCCCAAAAAGCTATCAATCTAAACTAGTGATTAAAATACATGAAGATTTATGTCACGTTGGAATTAAGAAACTGTTTCATTATTTGGAAGGGAATTTTTTCTGACCGAAAATGCAAGAAACCGTAAAAGAGATAGTAAAACGATGTGTCACATGTGCAAGAAGGAAAATAGACCAAGGGAAGACAAAGGAAATTTTAATTCCACATGAAAGTTCTGAATTTCTAGAACAGATTGTGAAGGATGTTGCTTTCATGGAGAGAACTTCAACCGACAAAAAGTATGTTATCGTTATTATTGATAGGTTTAGCAAATTAGTAAGTCTAAAGGCTACAGCAAACCAAGATGAAAAAACTATTTTGAAGACGCTAATGAACAATTGGATTTACAAATATGGTAAACCTCAAAGTATATTGACAGACAGAGCGCGAAATTTTGACAGCAAATATTTTAAGTAAAAATTAGAACAACTTGGAATAAAGCAAGAATTTGCCTCGCCATATCAACATCAGTCGAATGGCTTAGTGGAAAGAGTTATCAGAACAATGAGAGATTTACTTGTGACTACGATGAAAGGGGGCTGTGCTGAAAAACAGTGGCACGAACTGCTGCCTCGAATTTAATTCAGTATAAATGCAACTTATTAAAGTTCTACAAAATATTCACCATTTGAGATAGTATATGGACGGAAAATAACGTTACACGCTAATTCTAGACTCAAACATCAAATACACGATATTTCGGAAGAAGCACAAAAGAATAACAAGCAAGCTGCGCAAAAGATGAGAAAATTTGAAAAAGACAAAAGAATTAAACGACATTTTGAAGTGGGGGAGGAGGTGCTAGTAAGACGAGAACCACATAGAAGAAAGAAAAATGATATTCAATATGATGGTCCATATAAAATTCTTAGATTTGTTTCAGATCATCGAGTTAATTGCAATATCCAGATACGGCGCGGCACCGACGAATCGAATGGTATAAGATGGCATCAATATTATGAAGGGGAGAATAATGATATAGAGGCGTAATTCAATACAATGTGTTAGTCATTACATAATATACATTACTATTTAAGAGTGATCACTCTGTGTTAATATTAATAAGTCTTTAGATGGAACCAATTGTTGTAACTGGTCGAATAGAAGATTGGAATTGAAAAATCTTTCTTACACGTAACCCACCATATTATGTAGTTTTAATTGCCTTTATATTTGTTTTGTTCATTAAATAGGTTTTGACTTAAATAGGTTTCATTATTACACCAAGGTTTAATTTATTAACAATATAAATATTTTTGTTTTTTCACTCCTCCTTTTATTTCATGTGTTTTTCCATGTTAAACTTTTTGCATTGTCTATATTTATATTATAATTTTTTCTAAATGTATATTTTAACTGATGTGGATGTTCATGTTTTAATTTGTTTCGTTGTTTGTCACATTTAAACAACTCTCAATGGCTGCCATTTTGGTATTAAAATGACAAACAATATCTTTGTCTTTAATTATGTAATTTCCTTTTAAGTTTATGGTTTTCAACACCTATAAATTTATTAAAAATTTATTATAATAAATTTATCTTTATATTAATTTTTTGAAATAAATAAAATATGTTGATTTTTATTGATACCTCGAAGAAATTTTTTTAAAAAGATTTAATGATAAAAGTTTTAGATGTTGTTTAAGCTCTTAAAATGTTCAGTTAATTTAAATTTTCTAAATTAGTTATTTGATTAAGTTATTTTTATGAAGTATTAATCTTTATTATTTACAGATATAATATATCAATATTTAATTTTTTGAATTATTTTGTTGATTTGAATGTCTCAATCATTCAAAGAAAATGAAGTAATTATTTATGATTTGATTAATTTGAAAATTATTTAAATATAAAGCTAAAAATAGTTTTGATAATTCAAAACTGATTTGTAGTTTATGATAATTTCTTTTTAAAAATGTTTATTTAGTATCTATAGTTTATGAATTATATGTATGCTAATAGTTAGATATTTTCGAATAAAAACATAAAAAAAAAGTTATATTAAATATTAGCATTTCAAAAGTGTAATTTTTCAAATTCGAATTTTTTTTAAATTGGTAAATTTAAAGCAATTTAACTAACTTTTGCAGACTAAACTTTGTAATGGTCATTCTGATAGCTCAGTTTTGGATCAGTTAAAAAATGGAAGTATCCAAAGCAAAAATTTAGAAAAAGTCCTTGGTGATTGCTGTCAAGCAGTTGAAGTGCGAAGGCAATATTACTCATCCTTGTTTGATATTGATGAGAAAATTATGAATAAAATTCCCCATAAGAATTATGATTATGATCATATTTTAGGGCAGTGTTGTGAAGAAGTCAGTATATTAAAGAGTGAATCAATAAAATTTACTATACTGTAGGTAATAGGCTATATATCAATTCCTATTGGTCTTGCTTCACCAATTGTTGTGGATAATGAAACTCATTTGGTTCCATTAGCAACGACAGAAGGTTGCCTATTGGCAAGCACGAATCGTGGAGCAAAAGCTACCTCAGCCGCAGGTGGTATTACCACTGTCATATACGGAGACAAAATGACCCGTTCACCTGTTGTTAAATTCAACTCGATTAAACGCGTTCTTGATTGCATGAATTGGATCAAAAGTGAAGACGGATTCAAATTATTAAAATCTCATTTTGACATGACCAGTCGATTTGGGGCACTTTTGTCAATGGATTTATTTCCGGTAAAACTGATTTTGGTTGATATGTTAAGGGTTAATATTTGGTAGAGTGGTCGGAAATTGCACATTAGGTTCTCTGCATCAACAGGGAACGCAATGGGAATGAATATACTATCGAAAGGAGTGGATGCGTGCTTGAAGGTGTTGAAGGAGCAATTTCTAGACATGGATGTAAATACACAATTATTATTGAGGCAAATCGATGAAACGGTTTTATTTCAGGTGATCAGTATCAGTGGCAACATGTGCAGTGATAAGAAAGCGACGGCAATTAATTGGATATTAGGCAGAGGTAAATCGGTGATTGCTGAATGTCAACTGCCCCATGAGATTGTCGAGGGAATGTTGAAAACTGATGCAGTGAGTCTAGAGAAATTGTGCATTGCAAAGAACTTTTCCGGATCTGCGTTGGCCGGTTCATCTGCCGGTGGATACAATGCACACGCTGCCAATGTTGTAGCAGCAATATTCGCTGCAACCGGGCAAGATTTGGCTCAGGTGAGTTATGCAGTATATTTTCAATTGACTAAATTTGATTATAAAATATGTTTTCAAATAATGATAAATATATATTATGCATAATAAAATGTCAAAATCGTAGTTTCAAGATCAGTGGTTATTTATGATGTTTAGTGATTGCATTTGAATGTTGGTTTGTATGTGTGTTTGCAAGTATTCTGTATCAATAATTAGAAAATCCAATTAACTTGTAGATGTTATTCAATGGAAAGCTTTATAATAATGAATTAGAGATTTGTCGTCAGAATAAATTTTGTACACACGTCTCTTAACATGGTCACCATCCAGGACTCCACAATTTAATCAAAACACAATCCACTCAGGTCCCAGCGCCGATTTGGAATTATTTTTTCTTGGGTTGAAAAGATTCTTTGAAATACCTCAACAGTCTCGAATTTCAAAAAATGCTAACCAATTAGTAAAGGAAATGGCGGATGCACTGAATTCTATGCACAAGTTAACAAAGCCTCTGTTACTGATGTTTCTTTGACAATTCAAGTCAAACGAGGAAAGAATTAAAATTTAGAGAAGTCAAGTAAAATGAAAAATCTAAAAAATGGCAGAGGTCCAGTAAACAATCATTGTTTACGCTACACAAATGTAAATCATATTCAGAGATGGTTATGAAGTCGAAACCTAATCAGATTATAAATTCAGAGTCGTGTAACATGTGGACCCGGGTGAAACCTTTGCATAGAGCTCTTCAAGACTTTTCGAATGATACCCTTGGTTGAAGGTCTGACCTTATTTGACCTTTGGAAATTCAAAATATGATGAGTCACATGACTTTTTCCCGTAAAATGATTAGTCATGTTGTTACGTCACATATATTTGTCACTGTATCTTTGTTATGTCTTTGTTTAAGAAGAGTCTTTGTTTGAAATGATGAGTCATATGTCTGTTACGAAACATATCTTTGTTTAAAATATGGCCTAAAAATGACTTACCTAAAATCGACTTTGACCTTAAAATTTTCTTTGACCTTAAGTTGACCTTAAGAAAAAATACCGGGGTATAAGCCTTTGTTACATCATCGATGACTGTTCCCGGGTCCACAAAGCGTGTTTAGTTTTTTAGTAATTAATTTTCAAGCTTTTGATTAAGTAAAAAATCTTTGAATTTCCGATAGATTTAATCATCATAAACATAAGATAGTTATTTGTAAAAGAAAACAGTTGTTAATAACTCCATATTTTAATTATTTTCTAAATTTGTTTTAATTTTCGAATTTTATGTATGTCTTTGCTTCCCGGTACACTAAATGGAGAAAAGATCTTGCGGCATACCTTTCTCTGTTGCACTTCCTATGTAGAGTTTCTGAAAAACCGGTATTTTGAAAACCGTCGGATATCAGATAAAATCGATCAATAAAATTGTTAATGTAATAAAAACCGCAAAAAATATTTGAATTTAGTCTTTATAAATCTTTATTCAATTTGGTTGATGTTGGCTTGATTGAACGAATAGTATCAAATAGTTTTTCCAAATTTTCGGTTCGTTTTCAAGTATTGCGGAATTATGTAAATTCTTGTTTTATATTCTTAATGTGGAATTGGTTATCCCTGATTTGCGATTCTCTCGATACTGAGTTTTGTATAAAATTTTCAGTTCTTCTTCCATCAGAAACAATTTCATTGTTATTTTCTGTTTCGTTTAAACTATTTGAAAAAATCCTTTGCATTATTTCGTTTTCCAACTCTAATTCATGTTTTGATGGAACATGCGATAAATAATTCAATGATTTTAGTAGATTCATTAAATGCTTGTTTGTGCGTTCTGTAATTCTTCTTGTCAAGTTTTCCAATAACGTTTTACTTATTTCACTGTCAGCATTACGAAGTTTATTCATCATAAACTCGATTATTGCATCTGCTGATGACAGAGATGACATATTTTACATTCTGCTTTTCCATTAGAAATTTGGTTTTCGTCAAATTTTCGTCAATCTTGGCTCAATGTTTGAGAAACAAACTCGCATTTACGCATCTATAATCTGTAGTCGTCTCGCGTTTCTTGGATTTGATCTCCGTCAACGCTGAAAATCCAAATTAGCAGAAATATGAAGTGCCAAAGGGCAACAAGGACATAGATCGCTTTTTCACTTAATTCTGGATATTAACTTCAAAGTGAAATCCAAAAAAATGACAAATTTTTGCTCGACGAAGGAAACCCTGTAAATCAAATCATTCTTCAACTCGATCATGGAAGCAATAGCAATGTCTAATGCTGGTAAAATGAATATTCTCAGCGTCAGTATGCGCCTTTTTTCTTAGCCAAAAGTTGGGCAATCCTGTAGCTTGCGAGTTGAGCATTTTCGGACACAACAAAAATTCTTCAGTTTTTCGGATTGCTTTTGTAAGTTGCAGTGAAGTTTCTCAAAGTGATCTCTTGTTTTGTTTATATGTTCTGGATGCCTTGTTATTAAATTTCTAGAAAATTTACTTTACCATCGCCTCATTTGAGTGAGTTACAAAGCATAATCGTCTGCTCAAACTTCATTTATATCCATGTTGCATTAACTAATTGATCTTTGTTCCTTTCATATTACCAATTTTCCGAGCATGGGAACCATCAGGAAATAAGTTCGAGTATTGCCACCCGATCTCACTCGAACTCACTTTCTCATCAATCTTTCCGTGCTTAACCGGACGGCTAACGGGTGACTGAGATGACCCACATAGCAAGTAAAAATACTAAGAACACTCAAACTAATCCATAAACACCAAATAAAATAAAAAGAAAGAAAACAAAAATAATAAAATTGCAAACTGCAAGCAGTTGCACAAAAAACCTTTGAAAAGCATAAAAGTAACAAAAATCACCGGAAAAAGACACATAAAATAACAAAAAATATTTATAGAAAAAATATATTCCTAGAAATAAGAATAGTCTATAAAGGCGCTCCTTCGATCAATTAAAAAGAAATAAATTTAAATACAATAAAGAAACCGACCAATCAGAATGATTGGAATTTCAGATCAAAAAATAGAAAATAAAATCGATCTAAAACACACACTCGATCCTGATTGGTCGAAAGATTGCACAATAAAACTATATAAAGGACCATCTCAGTAGCCACTACCATATTTTCATCTTACTAAAAATTCCTATTTTGTTCATTCAACAAATATTTTGGAAGAACCAATTAGTCCACTTGCTATTAAATTATTTCAAATTTTCAAAGCATTTTAATATTTGTGTCCCTACCACAATTCTTGAAGGCAATTTTCACATTTCCATCACTGCCAACTATTATAATTTGATTAGCCAATCATTTCCACCATCGAATCTGAGTATTTTCAAGCGACTGTCCCAGAAATTCGTACAAATATTCATATGGAGCTTTCGATAGACTAAACTTTTCTGTCGACTACTTATATTTGTCCACATTTTTATTTCGAATTGATAATTATGATTTTGTACTTTTATTGATATGTTCCATTTTATTATGGATTAGGAAAGTAATGTATATATGTTATATAATTAAATTCTTTAAAAATGAAATTCGCTCTCGTTACTAGAAAAATGTAAGTATTATGATCAAAGATTTTGGTAAATTTTGGCGTTTTTGGTATAATGAAAACACTGTCCTTTCTTTTTTTGTATTAGCATTCGGCAGTCTGCAATTTGGCGACCTAGTTCTTCTCCATCTAAATCGCACTCATATGCAGTAGGAGCTACTTTGCATTTTCTGTCATATCTTTGAGTCAATGAGGCTCTCAGTCTCCAAGAGGAACCCAAGTTGTTCATCTAGATCACTCAGCCTTGTGAATAGATTTCGCATTTCTGTTTTCAGCCTATTCAGTATGACCTTTAATGTGTCCCGCATTTCTTCTCATGTTCGGAGGCTCATCTTGTGTCTCCTTCCTGCCATTGTTTCTTACGACGCACCTTACTCTGTTGATAAACGTCAATACCCCATTCTGAACATTTTCCCTTGCTTTTCACATTAGAATTTTCACACAGTGAATCCCGCATATTCGTAATATATTATTCCAGATTTTGAATGTCAGCTCAAGCTTCATTAAAATTTATTTTAGGAGACAGAAGTCTCTCCTGTACTTTGTCAAGATATCGTCCCAGAATGGCAACATTGTTAAAAACATGTTGTGCAGCAAGCAACTAGCATCACTTCTTGTGTCGGTTGATGCTGAGGTGTACCTTTGACATATCATCCAATAATTTAGGAATATCGTCTAACTTCTTCACTACATGTACGACATCGTGCCTGGCACTCCATCTTGTATAAGAGGATCGCTTTACAGCCGCCCCTAGTGCCCCCTTCAATTTCTCCCATAGCAGTGTTGGGCTGGAGAAAAAGTTGTATAGCGAGACAAGAACTCCGAAAAATGATATGGCAAATACATGTTCTGATGCTGAATGTACTCTTACGAGATTCAGAGAATGGTTGTCACAATTCAAGAAATTCGCTTTCGGGTTCATCTGTGATATAAGCTTCTGAACACTAGACACCTTTCCAGACATCGTTGCCGCATTATCATACTTCTGGCCACTGAAAAGTTTTCTCGTTCTTATTTTGAAGTAATTTCTTTCGCAATAATTTAAATGCCTTTTTCATGGATTTCGATGAAATCAATTAACAAGTCTTTGAAGACAGCAGTTTTAGTTTCGTTTTCAACATCAACAAACCTGAGGACCTGAGACATTTGTTCGTTATGAGACACGTCAGGAGTTGTATCAAACATCATCCCATAGTATTTGTTTTTTTTTCACTCTGTAAGATAGACTGGCGAACTTCGCTGCCCAGTAGCTCAATGAATTCATTTTGTATTTTTCCAGATAAAAATGTTGCGATATGTGTGTGAGATTTTAGGTAATCCAAGTGCCGCTGCAATAGAGGATCGTACTTGCTAAGTAGTTTAACGAGTACAAGAAAATTGCCAGGATTATTACTGGATACAATCACTTATTGATGTCAACGAAAGGCCAGATATTAAAAAACTTCATACAATCCACAAATCGTCTAAGCCGATCCTTCCACAATTGCTTCTGTTCCTCCATATGCTTTAGTGACATTTTGTCAATCATCGACCCTTCTCATATGCGTCTCTCAAAATCTTTCCATGCAAGAAATGATGTACGATGGTGGAACCCCTCTTGTTCTGGAATTCCTTTGTTGCATTTTTTCCATTTCCGAAATCCACACGATTTTTCGAATACTTCGCGTTGGTTGACTGGAGCGGTTGAAAACAATACACTGCGTCATTTTTAACTGAGTATAGCAACCAATTCCTCTGAAATACAGACCCATCCTGTAGTTTTCTTTTAAAGTTTAAAAAGAAAATCCACGATAGTGACCTACCATTGCTGGTGCTCCATTAGTAGCGCAAGCAACGATATTATGCAAAGGAATATTATTTTTTGTTAAGTATGATATCACAGTAGTAAATATGGATAATCCAGTTGTATCCATAGTAAGATTTATCGCGAATAGCATTTCTTCATGTAAGATATTATTTTCATCAAAATAACGTACATATGACATCAATACAGCGTTATTATATGCAATGGTATACTTATCCAATTGCATGTAAAATATACATTTTTGAAGAATACTGATAAGTTTATTTTCCATGATAACTGCCATTGCTTCAATTATACGCTTAACTAATGGCAATGTTTTTAAAGCTTGAGGTATATTTTGATGCATGACTGTGGTGATGAATTCTTTTATTGAAGGTATTATTAATTTTTCTCCAATGTTATACATTTTACCACTTTTTGCAATTAATTGCGCTATGCGATAAGAGGCAAGTAATCCATCTTCGTTCGCTGCGTTTTGTTTTTTAAATGATGCAACGATTGTTGACCGATTTAGGAATTCTTTATGTAATTCTTGAAAATATTCAATCGCCTTGTCCTTATCATTTGGATGTTTTGTAGACAGATGTTCACGTAATCATCTTGGCGTCATTGTCTCATTTGATAGTGTTTTATTACATATTAAACAAATTTTGCTTATTTATGATGCTTTCAATAAAATCCAACTTCAAATATTCCAGTGAATAGCCACGAGCGTATTTCCTTTTTTAGGACATTTTATAAAGTTTTTTTATGTTTCTATAAAATGAAAATATTAATATAATTTGAATTGTTGATTATTCAGAAATTGGCGATGAATACAAGAGCAAATAATCCGCACGCATCATTCATGCTTTTTTATTGCTTTGAATCTTTGTACATAAAAACGCAACGTATATCTGAAAAGCTGTGGTTTACGCATACCTTATATATGTGATAACCGTCGCCTAACCAATCATTCCGTTTACGACGGGTAGCTTCTTTCATTTGCTTTTTGACAGAAACGTCTAAAGGTTGGAATAGGCTGGTCATGCCATCCGAAATGACTAGATCCGACTTTATTTAGTTAATTTCCTTTTGAATTGAAAGAATGCGATGACATTGAAACGAATCGAGCACCAACATTGACACAGTTTTTCACCCTTCACATTTATTGTCTTGTTGTATGACATATCAAAAGTCATGGATGTTTGATCAGCGCTTCCAATCTATGAACGTTTATACTTGTGTTCCTTTCTTAATTTTAGCACAAACTTTTGGAACTCCAGAAGTTTATCTTCCTGGTCGTTTGAAAGATGCTCTGCGATTATGGTTCTTCTACGAACTAAAAGCGCATGCCGTTTCATGTCACTTTGAATTCTATTGCGTCCGCGTGTGATTTTGTGACTTCTAGAGCTTTAAGTATAATTTCAATTCATGAAACTCGATACCTCGTTGTCTCTTATCCACTATCCACTCCATTATTGTGTTTCTATCTCTGGATAATTAGACGGCAGGCCTCGATTCGCATTTTTCTTCTTAGGCATGGTTTGGAGTGTTTTTTTATAAAGTGGTGACAGGTGGCTCGATTTTCGTGAGACTTTGCATATGTAATAATTGATAGTTCTGCTGCTGCACAACCAGTGGTCGCAAACTTCTTTTTTTACCCGACTTCTACCCGTACCCGGTAGCTTGATATTAAGTTTACCCGTACCCGACTCGTACCTACCCGAGAATAACCCGAAACTAAATTAAAACTGATAATATTTGTGACCGTAACTACACTAAAAAAATACGATACAAAAGCTATGCGCTAGTTACACAAAAGAGAATTTAAAAAACTTAGAATATTGCCATTTTATTATTCAATTTATTAAATCATAATTAGAACGAATAACTAAAATATCGTCGATTTTGGATGCAGTCAGTGCATTGCGCTTCTTAGTTATAGTATGCATAGTACAGACCTAACTGCTTTTTGTAAATATTGTTTCATTGCGCCGGTCTGACTTGATGCCGCTATTGCTCCAGATTTGCAAGATTTCGCATGTTTGTTGATTGTTGATGTGCCATGTGATGATTTGTAAGTAAACACAGCTTGACAATAATTGCAGGCAACAAATTTGTTACTATCAAACTCTAGAAGAGCATTCGAATACTTTTCATACACAAATAAAAACGTCTTCCAACATTCGCAATCGCTTTTCTTCGTATTACAATTCTTTCTTAGCTCTAACGCTTTGCAAGAATCATCGCATTTAGATAATTCAACTTTAATATACTCTTTAGTTGAATTAATAGTTTGAGTCATTTAATAGGTTTTAAACTTATTAAATATAGAATTAATAAATTTAAGACGACAGAATCTGCTTTCGGCAAGCGGCTTGCACAAAATTTTGAACCAATTAGATTTCAGTGTTCACGTGATTTATGCTTGCGTGTGCACTCGCGCCAGCTATTTTTATGATATAAAACAGAATAATTTTCGGGTAAACAGATGTTACCCGAACCCTACCCGACTGTCAGCTCTTAAAAACTTTACCCTACCCGTACCAGTCGGCTACGGATAAGGTATGGGTACCCGTTGCGACCTTTGTGCACAACACCATCGTGAAGCTATTTTGATTTGAACTCTGTTTCCGGTGAACTGAGTAGCGGTTTAGTAGTAAATACGTAGATGAATCAATGAAGTTATGCGCCTGCAATAGTTTACCGTTTCTTTCTGCCCCACATTTGGTGATCCAATGCCTATCCTTGTTTATCAAAATGACTTGTCTTGGTAGCATATGTCTCTTACTACAGACACAAATTATCTCTCTTTCAATGTCAACTTTAGTTTTATATATACATTTTTTTAAACATACAATCTTTGTAAACTTGACATTTTCGATTTTATTTATGAATTAGTGGAGTAGGCATTGTGAAGGCGCGGAAGAGAAGGCATGCGATGCTTTCTCGCAGATCCATTCACAATGCATGCTTACTAACAGTAGGATAACATTGCCGAGGGCTCGAGATCGGGTCGCGGTCACCATTGTATTTTTTAAAATTTTTCAACAAAAATACCTTGGTTAAAAGATGATGATAAGGTTCCATCGAAATTTGGGGTATAGTTCTACAGCAGCTAGGCATTCTCACATTGAAAGTGTTTCCGATGTCGCTGAGCTAGAAAATACTCCAACATTTAGATGCAGAGAAGTTTAGACAGTGAACTGCCCACTGATAATATAACAATTGACCATTAACATTTCATTATAGAGGCTGAGACCAGAAGGCCCCCAATCTGGCCCAGGCGATTTTTTATCGATTGTAAAAGAAATTTTTTTCTTTCATTAGACCACCTTTCGATAATGCGTTCACTTAGTAATATCATATTTAGAGTGCAGGTCGAATGGAAAACCGAATTGTGTACTCGCATCAAATTTACACATTATTATCTACAAGTAAACTCAATTAGAATAAAATCAATAAACAGTATAATAATTATTCACCATGACCGGATGGAACTGGTTTCAATTAAAATCATGTTGGTGTCTCATCTCATCACTATCACGAGCTAAAATAATTTCCGTATTGATCGATGACAACGTTATCAAGGTCAAAGTGTAATGTTAACTATTATAGTTATTATCAGTATCATTATTATTATTATTATTATTATCATTATTATTATTATTATTATTATTATTATTATTATTATTATTATTATTATTATTATTATTATTATTATTATTATTATTATTATTATTATTATTATTTTGATTATTATTCCGCCATCGTTATTATTATTACTATCGTTATTAACGTAATCGTTATATTTACTATTCTTATTATTAATTCTATCACCTTGGCTGGAATTCATGAGCAGGTGAGCCCCTGTGTTAGGACTACTCCTCATGACATTCACCTTTCGGGTTCTGGAATGCCGATAGAAGGACTTATATCCATATCATTCACGCACAACAGCATACTGATAAGACCTCTGGTTCAGCTGATGTCGTTCCCCGTGACTTTGTTGTTCACTTCTACTCTACCGCCTGATTAATATATCATAATTCATAGAAACAAATGAGAAGTAGAACACAACATCAATTTATATTATCAGCGTAACACATGAATTTTCACAAGGTGTCAGGTCATTAGGCAAACTTGCAGGAAAAATGTATAAACAGAAATGTCACGATGATCAGTAAAATTAGGTAGCGACTGATTGCAGATGACTTAGTGAGTAGCTTGGAGTGCCTTAGTATCACATGGCGTCTCCGGTTTTTTTCAGCGGTGTGGCTATATCGATATCCAACTGTGAATCGGTGATTATCGGTGTACCGGTTGCGGGTATGACCCTTTATTGAGTAAGATCGGGAAATTTCTGACTATGCACAGCTTTGGTCTGAGCTATAGCGGAAACGGCAAACAATACTGCTTCGACTACAGCGATTTCGCCGCGCTACCTTTTTGAACTCTCCGCGCGAGTGAGTTGCTTGCGTTTCTTGGCTAAAACTGGAATGGACGCTGCAGGTACGATAGTTGAGGCTATTAGAGAAACCTTTGAGCCATATGCCTTAGCTGGGAGCAGACTAGTCTTTATGAAGATGATGACTTCTGTGAATGTTCAATCCCATGACTGCGACACGTCAATGTAGTGCGTACACGATTTTCGTCGGCCAATGATGAGCACGAAAAACGTTGTCTATACCAGTAACCCGGAAATCAGACCCTCGTTTTTTTAACTCAGCTTCCGAATAAATACGATGAAGGGTCTCGGGCTGAGCTTTAATCGTGAGGCGCTGGCCTTGATTTTCTTCCAGTAAACTGTTTCGACAGTGTTCTAGGCGGAGGATTTTCCGATTAGCTTCTTTCATCTGTTGTGGGAAGAACCACGTTCCTTCCAATAGATCAATGCGCTTTTTGAGACCCCCGATTTCGGTGTCCAAATATCGCATGGTCACATTCTTGTCCGCCAGAGAGAAACTCGGCTGCGGACCAGTCCTGGGTAGATTAGGCTCCGACATACTCTATAACATGAAGACTTTTAAATGAGAGAGATCGATAGTGAAATAGACGACTTGTCACTCAGAGCTTTCTCCGTACAGTCCCCTTTTACCATCTTTTCCAACCACACTTATCCGGGTATTCTCAAACTTAAGCAACGGGAGTAAGATGTGAGCGGAGGATGACGAGAAGATTCATTTTATTCAATAATTTATCCCTTTTAAAAAATTTGAATATTTAGTGTGACAATTTATAAGAACAAGTAAATGGTTTCATCTATAATTTATGTACGGATTTTAACTAGCATCCTATCTAATATCGATCCCATAAGTGTGACGAAATTACAGACGGCATTTGTAGAGATAGAGGTGTACACATTTGTTCGCCTCTGGCGTGATAATGAGAAAAAACGTAAGGAGTCCGTATAAAGGGGTGGGCCAGACCTAAACTAACCCCAAACTCGCATGAACAAGCTGTCTCAGATGGGTATAGGTTACATATGTCCATAAACTTCATGATTCTCCGGATTAATTAATTTCAGTTATATCATTTATTAACTACCCATTGTAAGAGTTATATTCATGAAAATATTAATAAGCAAATGCATTAATTCATTATCTTTACACTAATTCTTAATTTTCAGTGATAAAGCTGTTTATATCAGAACCTCTAAAATCCCATTATATTTACATTATTATCTGTGTTCGGTACGAGAAAATCCGGCGTTGAAGAAAATTAGATAGGATTGTTTACGTCGTCTCGTTGATTTTGACTACTTCCTGTTTATATGAGTGCGTATTAGTTGGAACTAAACAGAAATCATAAATGTCATCGGCATACGAGTCTGTGAGTGACGTTTCCGGTACTTCCACCGAATCTCTATAAAAACTATTCAATGTCGATCGTACGACTAATTGGTGTATTTCGGAGGTTTACTGTTCGTGGAAATCACTACTCGGATGATGAATTTCAATGAATTTCATGTACTATCAAAGGTAATTACAATGCTTAATGTATCTCCACTTTCCGTAATTGCTCTGGACGATTCTATGGCTTCCTATCTATGTGAGAGTTATCCGAGTTTCTATTAATCTGGGTTTTTTAATATATATATATATATATATATATTAATTCTCCTTGTTATCTCGTCCAATTAGGATCGAGCAGTTGTGTAAATTTTCATTTTTTATATTTTAATTGTTTTTTAATGCTTTTCTTTGTAATTTTCGTTGTTTTTTCTTTTTCTTAATTGATTACTAGTATTGTTTTCTTATTCTATTTTCCTCTGCTCAATACTGACGGCTATTTTGTTCATATTTTTCTTAATTTTAAGTTTATAAGTATTTTAATATATTTCTTAATTACCATTTTTTATTTAATTATTATTCTAACTCTAATTTTTTTCTATTTGTTTCCTAATTATTTTTAATCTCTGTATTTTGATTTTGATTTCTTTCGATTTTTGAATTACTTCGTATTGCCAATCTATCCTATTTTAATTGCTACATGTTTTCAATTAATCCTTTTAATTTATAATACTTATATTACACCGTGGTCGTTAATATTACTTTCATTTGAAGTATTAACGTTGCTTCTCTGACATGTTCATAGACAATATTTATATTTCGATTTCGACCTTAGTTTCTGTGTAATTGAACTAATAATCTTATTTATCATTGCGTTTTGTGTTTTTTTTTCGTTGTAACATCAGGGTAATTTTTACTAAAACACTTGAACCGGAAAGTTATTTTTTTTAAATTTGAATATAAGTTAAATAAATTTTGTTTCCTTGGACTATACGTTGTTTTTTAATGTAGCATGTAGTAACATTCATGGAAAATATTTTCGGTAATACAGGTGTCACACAACACCGGTATAATTGCAATCTCTATTCGCGAACATTAACATTTAGAACTCCGAGTACCTTTGAACCTTAAGAGAACAA
>CAUHTR010001885.1:0-69043 GCA_959609185.1 Schmidtea polychroa | reverse complement strand
GTAAAAAAATTCCAGTATAAATAAACAATTGTTTATTTCAAGATCAGTTATCTTAATAAAAAATTGGATTAATATAAATGTTTTCTCATAAAATTTCACATGATGAAAATAAATAACAAAATGTTTTTGCAAACCATAAAAATCATCATCAAATCAATTTCATTTTTTATTCAAAAGTCAAACTATTTTTAAGGTAAATTAAACAATGAAATAATAAATTTATTTTATTAAGTTTTAATAACCTTTAAATAAAATAAATAGAATTTAAGAAACAAAATTAATTGAAATAAATAAATAATACATCGTTTTAAATTTAAAATAAGAAAGCGCCAATCAAACATTCGCTTCACGATATATTTCGACAGTTTTCCTGTCATCGCCAGGTAGAATATAATAACTATAGAAATTATAGATTTTTAAACAAATTTATTAATTATATTGATTATATGAAATTTTGTTGGTATGAGTGAGTTTGATGTAAATTAAATAGCGAGTGTAAGGATGATGAGCATAAATTTTGCATACTCAGAAGATTTTAAGGATTATAAAGAAAATATGAACAAGCAGTTAAATAATTTAAACTATAAAATTAAGTCAAATTCATGAAAAGTACGCAATGTTTATTAATAAGTCTAAAGTTCCGGTTTGATTGTGTTCTGATCTCGTTTATCAGTTTACATGTAATATGTGTAATGGCACGTACATTGAAGAGACTTCGCATCATCTCTGTATTTGAACTCGAGGGCATTATAGACCAAAGTGCTGTAAGAGTAAAATAGGTATGTCTGATTTTAAAAATTCATTAAAAATTTAAAAATCTTATTCACGTGTTCTTATTGTAAACCAACAAAACCAAACAAGTTTTATTTTAAAAACAGCAATTTCAAAGGTCCAATTGTCAATAATTACAAACTCCACTTCGACTAGGAAAAGAAATTTTGAATACATTTGTCTTTGCTTATATTGGGTTAAACCAATATTAACCCTTTCGCGGACGCACTTTTTAGTTGCTGTTCCCAGAACGTCACTTACCATATCTTTTACATTTTTAAAGATAATGAAATTCTGAAAACAGCAAAATGAAAAAAAATGCAGTAAACTTTTCACTGGGACACTTTTTTATATACTGAACAAATTTCCATAGACATTAAATGCACACAATTCATATAAACAGAACGCAGTAGTATGACGTGTATACACGTCATTGTCCATTAAAGGGTTAATCAAATAAATCTGCAATCTGTATAACCATTTTCCCAAAATTTTCAATTAAATAGAAACAATTAATTTAATAAATATTTTGCTACCGCTTAACAGACTTCTGTTATTTCTTCCAGGCTCGTGTATTTGGATTTCATACAATAAACAAAATTTTAACCAAATAACTTGATAACTTATATTTTGTAATTACATTACCTTGAGACTCTCATAGATTTATAATTTATTTATTCGTATTTAAATTTTCGTTTGCTCTCCACTTTTCCTCAAAAAATTAAAAGTTACTTCTGAAATCTTATATTCTTAGAAAAAATCTTTTCAATTTTTTAAATTAAATATATTCTCAGAACCAATTTCTGAATTTTAAGTTTATTATATGCAATTGGTTATAGCTGTAAAAATTTTTAAAAAAATCTAAGTATATAAAATTCAATAAATGAAAGTCGGTCATAATGATGTAAATTCAAGGATTTAGTTTTAATAATAATAAATAAATTTAATAATAATAAACATATATAATCATAACATTTATTCTCTTTGTCAGAGTTAAGCGTAGCATTACTATTAGAGACACATCGTTATACCTAAATAGCAAACCAACATTTTCATAACAACTGTTATTCTAAATTGTGTCAGTACATCATGTGATTTTTCATGGCTTAGAGCTAATTAAAATATAATAAGATATATTTAATAATTATTGTCTAATATTGCATTTTTCAGATATTTGACAATTTAAAGAAAACCATAAATGAAAAACAAGATATATGTATTGCAAAAATAAATTATGTTTTTTAGATTTATTTAAACAATTTTTTTAGTCAAAATAAATTTATCAGAAAATGATTCTAAATGATAATTACACTTTAACACAAGTGTTGTAATAAAAAAGTGAAATAAAATTACTATTTAAAATAGTTAAATTTTTTTTATATTCAGACCTCTCGCCATTTTGACATATTAACATCAACTACATAATATTTAGTAAAATAATGAAATTATTTAATTCATATTGTTTTAATCAGTTTAAAATCTTACAGTACACGATAAAATCATAGATTAAATCAAAAAGTCACGCAAAGCATTGGAAAAATATTTAAAAATTATAATTTTTTTAACTTTATAATTTATTCAAATAATTAATAATAAATTAAAAAAGTGAAATAGAATTAAACTTTTAAATATTATAATTATAAATTTGCTATAATCAATTAAAATTTTTATTTTTAAATTAAATAAATATTAATTATAAATTTATCAGAAATTCGCAAGTTTGGCAAATATTAAAATTCAAAACCGGTTTAAAACCGGAAAAGTAGTTCCGATTTTTAAGAAATTAGAATTTAAAAAATTTTAATAAATGTAAATATTTTTAAAATATACCTAAAATATACTTTAAAACTCCTATATTTCCTTTCTGGATTAGTTTCTTGAGAAAGAAGGAATTCGTGTCTTTTATATTATTACACGTTTCTTTTATCTTGATTTTTCAGGCTTTATATTAGTAGTTACATATTTTGCTTTCATATCTCATAAATATACTTTGATACAGTTTTAGTATAAATCAGATTAATAAATAACGCTTATATGAAACAGGTCTTTGCGAGAGACAAAATACCTTTACGATAATTACATTTTAATGTAATTGAATTTACGAAAATTTTATTTTTATTAGTCCATCGAATTTCAAATAAAATGTTCAATTAATATTAATCAAAGAAAACGATAAAATAAATTATTGAGCTCAAAGGCCTTTAATTTTTATTTATTAAATACATTTAATTAATTAAAACAAATAGTAAATATTAAGCAAAACGAAGATAACGACGTATTATTAGTCATTTATTGAAAATTATGTCTAATTCTAATTCTTTTGCATTATTTTTTTGAACCTTTAAATATTTTGTTTTAAAAATTATTTACAAATATTTATAAAATTTTCATTTTTATTTCATTATAAAAAAATGAATGTGGAAAACAGAAGTCCGGTAAAATATTTCCCAACTCTTTAAATAATATTTTGAATTCTGTTGATTATTTTCCTTGTCTGTAAAATAGGGAAAATCATTTGAAGGCATTAAATACGTATTTCTGTTAATTTTATAGAATTTTTGGAAGCAACATAATTTAATTTCAGGTTTATTCCAATTTGAGGATTTGTTTAAAACAGTGTCTGCCAAACGTTTTTGTTTTGCGGCACACTAAATAAAAAATATCGGAAAAATTAAATATAACTTATCAATATAAACAAATATACAAATTCTATAGTGTAGTAATAACAAAAATCCTTATATTATTTTATTGAGATATAATGCACATACATAGAAACTAGAATCTCGCAAACGAGCAATTTCTATATTTGCCTTCAAATACAAACATGTCCACACGTACTTTGTCTTATACATGGTAGTTTTCTTATCTTTATGCTTGCTGGCTAATTTTTTCAATTGAAGATTAAAATTATCCTAAATATTTCATGGCACACTGGTTTAAAATTATAAGTTGGACCAACTAAAAATTAATAAAAATCGAATAAAAAAAATATAAAGCTAATTTGAAATTGAAAAATTATTTAGAATAAAATCCATATTGAGTAAAAAGAAAACACGCGTAAAATATTATTTCACTGATATCGGGATTAAAATACTTTGATTAAGATTATTAATAAAAAAATTGATTATTAATAAAAATAGTAAATTTAAAAATTTAAGGTTTTTAAATTATTCAAAAAAGATCTTTTATTATAAGTGTTTATAATTGTCTAAATTTGACATGATTTTTCGGATAGAATAAGTAATTAAGTCAGCCTAGACAGTAGATTTGACAAATGAGACATTTTTTTAACATTATTTTTATAGATATCCCTCAACTGTTGATAAAGATTTCTTAACGAAAATAGATTTGTTCCAAATATTTTATTATTATATATTTTTCACATTTCAAAAATTTTAAGATAGAATTAGAATAAAAAAAATCTTTAAAAATTTAATTAACACTTTTCAAAAGAATAATAAATAACATACAGTAAAGCAAGTTATTTCATTATCGAAAGTTACTTCATTTTATTAATTAATGCTGATAATAAGAAATCACAATACTACTATTACTAATAATAATAAAACAATTTTGCGACCTAGCAGTTATTAGAAATATTAATAATTATTAATAGTAATTATTATTATTATTATTATTATTATTATTATTATTATTATTATTATTATTATTATTATTATTATTATTATTATTATTATTATTATTATTATTATTATTATTATTATTATTATTATTATTATTATTATTATTATTATTATTATTATTATTATTATTATTATTATTATTATTATTATTATCATTATTATTATATTTAATATTGTCATTATTGTCATTATTATTACCATTATTATTTATAAAAAAGACTACTGTAACTATTATTTTCAAGCAGTTAATACTTCATAATAACTTTACATGAAATTATCAGGTTAAAATTTTTTATAATAATTTGTCACAATGCCTTAAATATATATTTTCTATAATAATGTGGTTTTAAATGTCCCAAGAGAAAATGGTTTCATGAGTGAATATATTAAACGCATGACAAAAAACGATTTTATATTATAAAATTTCAAGTTTTTAAGTAGTAAATGACAAGCGACAAAATAATTTTAAAATGAATTTTATTTCATTTTCAATATCACTTTAATCATTTTGTTCTCATAAATTATTCATATTCATATTTTTCTCTAATACTATCCTAAATAATTTATAAATATATATATATATCAATAATTTACTTATTTGTTAAGAAAAAATTGTCCTCCTTGGCCAAGTCTGTTGTTCAGTTGATAGTAGTTGTATTATTATTATTTCACGTATGGCGGTCCACATGGCTAAATATAATAGGGGAAGTTAGACACGGCACAAGTGTCTCGCGGCATAAACGTACGAAAATCTGAGACACGACATCCATGTCTCATGGCAGCTAACGTGTTAACTTCTTTTATTAGAAGTACAAATACATTTTTATACATTATATATTATAAATTAAAATATTTAAAATTCTTAAAAACAAATTTCATAAACAATTTACACACTCTTATATTTAATAATTTAACTATAAAACAATAATAATTCAAATAAAGGCAAAATAATAAAGGCAAATAAGAACTTATATTAATAGATAGTTTGATTTTATAACTTTTTACTATTTGTCTTTTGAATGATTTTTGTCATTAATTTTCGATAACTAATTTCAACAATAAATATATTTTGTCAACAAAATACAACGCCAAATTTTATTCGACATGAAGCATTTAGTTTATTTAAAAAATTAAGTTCATCTTAAAATAAAAATTAATATAAAATCAATTAAAAATTAATATAAAATTTAATTAATAATTTAATATTCAGGGTAAGTAATTATTATTATTATTATTATTCATATATATATCTTTAACTAAATAACTTAAAGCATAACCATCTTTCAGTGCATTACCTGTGCTTAATATAGGAGCGCCAGCAAAATTGGGGACATTAGTAAATATAATAAATAACTCATTTTTGTTTAAATTTATATTTATAAAAAAAATTTTAATTTAAAAATTTTTTATTTTCTAATAAAAAAAAACTGAAAAAAACATTTTTAAAGATGCATTTATTATTCGTACAAAAGTAAGGGGTTTAAATTTCATAAGCCGTCATTAAGTTAAGATAAGACAAATGAGCAAACTACACAACAAATCCCCTTTCAGATGTTTTCATAAGGGTTACAACTAATTCCAATAAGACAAACTCTAAAATATTCTTACATAATAACTCGAATGACGCAATTCACACAAGTTTACATTTGTAATTATTTATGTTCATTTAATTGTATTGTATTTATTTATTTACTTGCATTTGAAATTTTGAGGAATTTGAGAAAACTAAAATTTAATGATACTGTGATAAAAACCAAACAAATTTGTAATATTTTATTATAAGAACTTTTTTCAATTTTCACTTCTGATTTCTTTTCAACTGACATTGTATTTATTAAAAAGCGTGACTTTGAATCAGTAAATATATCGATGTTTTTTTATATTGACGAATTTTCGGCACACCATTTTTCAAGTGATTTATTTTAATTCTTTTGATTGATGGAAAATTTGATTTGGCAAAATTCTAAAGTTCTATAAAATATGAAAATATTATGATAAAATTTCCAAATGTTTAAAATGAAAATTTATTATTTTAGATTTGCATTTTTTTTGATCATTTTAAATTTGTCAGCAAAAATTAATTTAAATAATTTTAAATTACTACAAAATCTTTCGGTTATATGAAAAAATCCCGAATATTTTCATCACAGTAATTAATTTGTTTTTTGTTGCTACGCATGACTTATTTGTGCTCGAATGGATCAAACAAAAATCATATTTGACACCGGCATAAAATTGTTTGCCATCAATGCATAAAGTGATTTATTATACTGAGATTAATAAAATAAAATTAAAATTCCTACAATCAAATTGCTTTCTGAATAACTGTTTCTCTGAAAATTAACTTTCTTTTAAAAAAAATTACAAAAACAAAAACTGATGTATTTTTTTAGAACTTTGAAATTTCAAAAGAAAACATGATTTTCTAATGAAAATAGATTTTTAATTGCAAAATAAGAAAAACATCTTTCATAGATTTTAATTAACTTTCTGAAAAAATTTCTCAATTAAATCCTTTATCAAATCAGGCGTATTTTGATCTAGTTTTCCAATTAAAAAAAATTAGAGTAGAATCTATTAAAGAAAAATTAAAACAAAAAGTAAAGAAACTGAAATCAGATACGATATTTCCGATAAAATGTGAATATATAAACAAAACAGAATATTTATTAATTTAATTAATTATTTAAAATTTTTTTATTTAGTATTACGATTCATTATCCTATTTATATAAATTAAAAGCCTAATAAAATAGTAAAAATATTATTTACTCTTTCAATGGTAATTGTTTTGTTGATTTATAATTTAATATTGTAAGGTGTTTTGTTCGTTATTTTTACATTTTTTACATTTATTTTAATAACTAGTTTTAGTTTGTACTATTTTTCAAATATAACTTTTTTTTTGAATTAAATTTTTAAGATTGATGCATTTTATTAATAACTGTATTAACTGTTACAATGATCTACCAGGCATTTTATCTACTTTTATTAGGAATTGTCGGATTTTGCAATTGTGCGCCGATGCAACATTTATAAATAAGCAATGATAATATATTTCATTTAATTATCGGTCTAAGCTTAATGGTATTTGTTATTATCATATTATTGGCCTCATTGTGCGTCTGCTTCATTATTAAAGAAAATTCTCCAGGCAAAAAAACTTGCGATGGAAATAAATCAGCGCACGAAAACGTTAAATTATTAGAATATATCAGTAGGTAGTTAGTAGCGCCCCGCAGCAAATAATTTTAAATTTATAATGAAAAAGTTCGAATAATCACAAACCTCTGAGAATTTTTAATTTGAATCCATAATTTTACTGTAATTCAATTTTTATACCCATAATATACTTTTACTTATTTGAGTCCATTGTTTACTGTAATTCAATTTTTAGACCCATAATTTAATTTAATTTTAAAATTTGGACCTTAATTTACATATTTATCCTTAATTTACCATGCATTTTTTTATTGAGGACCCTTTTTGTATTGAAAATCCCAGGACCAAGGACACCCATCTTAATAATACTTAGAAAAATCCATGCTTTTTTAGTGTAGACCCTTTTTTGTATTGAAATTCTCAGGTTCTATCGAGACCCCCTCACTAGTCAGAAAAATCCTGGCTTTTTTCAATAGGACTTTTTTTTCTATTGAAAATCGCAGGATCAATCAAGACCCCTCACTATAGTCAGAAAAACCTGGATTTTAGGAGTGTTACTAACTACCTATTTATATCCGCAAAGTTTCAATCGAATTGGCTGATGATAAAAATAATAATACCCAATTTTCCATTCATTTTTTGTATTGTTGAGGTTTAAAAGTAAATTATTAAATTATATAGTTCAGATTAAAAAGAAAACCGAAATTGAATGGCGGTCAAGCAGAGAAGCAATGGCAAAGAAAGATATGATAAAAACAGAACTATAAAAGGGTACAATCAGACATAAAATGGAAAAATGGTGAAGAAGACAGTAAGCAAGAAATAGTTAGAAAATGTGTAGAAAGGGTCGTAAAACAGACAAATGTGGAAAAACGTAAAATATTAATTAATTAATTAATTGGCTAATGGAAAACCCGAGCGATGAAGAATCCCGGCACGGCAATTTGGAAGGGTAAACAAACGAGGAATTCAAAGGCAATTATCCAAACAACCGGATAAACAAGGGTAAACAAAAGAAGGGGAATTACGAAGATGGTCAATAAAAGGAAAAAGGAATTATAAGAGGAATTTAGGAGTCAGAAAGGAATATTAAAAGAGTTCGGATCAGAGAGCGGAATTAAACAAAAGGTGAAACTTATTTTTTTAAATCGTACAAGGCCGAGACCTTCCAGAGCGGAGTTCGATCTGAAATTGTGTGAGAATTGTGATTAACCAACAGTGTGATTAATTGTTATGAGTTGTGAATTGTTATAAAACAAATATACGTTAGGAGTTTGTGTTTATTGATTTTGGAACACGTGGAGTCAGAGTAACCAACGGTTGATTTTGATATCATAAAACCCAACAGTATTATATATATATATATATATATATATATATATATATATATATATATATATATATATATATATATATATATATATATATATATATATATATATATATATATATATATATATATATATATATATATATATATATATATATATATATATATATATATATGTATAACGTAAAATAAAATAATTTTAGAAATTTTAAGAAAAATAGTATTTTAAAAGAACTATAAAGAAACAAGCTTCAAATTTTTAATGACTTTTGATAATTGCAATGAATAGTAAAACATTTTGGAAATTTCTATTTTTAAATTAAATTTTAGTAAATTTCAATATTTTCTTAAAATTCATTAAATATTATTAATTAGAAATTTTCAACAAAATTTTGGAAATAAGATAAATCTTAATTATTGGGCAAATGCCAATTTGAATTTGTATTTTTTTACTTTCGAAATAATAATTGACGAATTTAATATGTATATAAAGGTTGTGCTGAAAATTGATGAATGTCAAAAGAAACATCGATATCTTCACCGATTCATAGTCAAAAAATTTCTAATAAATACAATGTCAGTTATAATTTTGTGTATCATTAAAAAATTCAAAAATCTTTCACAAAATAAATAAAATATTATAAATAATTTATTCTTTAATTTGAATGAAAACTTCATTCAACAAATAACAAATTTATTTAAATAATCTTAACAAAAAATTATTCAACAAATATAACCAAATATTACATTCAATATCGTAAATATGCCTTACTCGAACAATTCCTATATCGGAGAATTTTCAAAGTAAGAGTTTTTTCTGTGTAATTGCTGACTTGAAATTTAAATGAAATTAGCAGACTGATTTCTATTATTCCTTTTTGAGACTTGCAATCAAGATAGAGAATAAATTTGGGAACATGATCAGAAACTTTTCCAAAGTTTGGTATTGAAAGACGCAACAAATGGTTATTGCTGCTTGTTTGATTCATTGTTAAATTAATCCGGTAGAAAATTCCCTAATTTAGTAGTTTTATGTTAATAATTCTTCAAATGAAATACAAATATCACAATAATATATTCTTAATAATATTATGATTATATTTAAACAAAAAGCACGAAAAAGATTTTTAGTGAAATTTTATCAAAAATTAATTTTATATTTTATATTTTACAAGATATTTTTAAATTCATCAAGTACTTTGCAAAATTTCTAAAATCACGAATCAAAAATGTTAAGAAAAATTCAAATTAAATTTAAATGTTAGATAATAATAATAATAATAATAATAATAATAATAATAATAATAATAATAATAATAATAATAATAATAATAATAATAATAATAATAATAATAATAATAATAATAATAATGAGAATTGAAATTATATAATTATTTATTTATTGAATAATACAAATTTTTATAATGCTTGATAGATATAAAATTTAAATTTTCCTAATGAATATTTTTCAAATATTGGCATACTTTCCCAATAAGCAATAAATCATTCCTTATTTTTTATATAAATTCACTAACATATTGTCTAAAATTCAATTCTATTCATATTAATAAAAATAGTGAATTTGTTTTAATACCTAGAATATTTTATATTGAAAACTGAAGTTCATACGCACATTTTAAAACAGTTGAACAAGTAGATTCAATAGTAATAAATATTAATATTTTAGAAATTAAAATTATTAATTTTGTAATATAATTATTTAAAAATAGTCATTTTAATTAATTAAAATGAATTTTTGAATATTAACAGGAAAAATTTTGATTTTATATACACAATTAAAATAAATTAACAATAAATTATATTCAGAATATATTTTAAAATTTAAAATTAACAGTTTAATTACGCATGTAAATGGTGCACATACTGTAGGTCACCAAATTATATTATATTATTTGACAATAAAAAACATAAAGCTTATTTTAAACAAGTATACCAGTAAAATAGTGAAATAAAGTGATATTATTTAAAAATAGAATTTTCTTTTTACGAAAACAATACCTAATACCTATAAATAGAAAACCGACCGGTAAACAGGGAAAATGGTACACCAAACACCACCGAGATACATATTCTATAGTGTTGGAGTTCAAAAGGAATTCAAAAGAAATTTCAGAAATCATAAACAACTTAAAACAAAAGGAGAGTAACAAATTCATAATAAAGAATGGAGTAATATTGACAGAAAACAATAAAATATGGATTCCGGATGATAAAAGAATTGAATTCATTAAAAAGTATCATAAAAAACTGTGCCGTGCTGAACCAATGAAAATTGAGAAATATGTGTCAAATAATATTTCAACGAGACATATGAAACGAACGATCCAAGACATAGGCAAACGGGTTAATAGAAAGACAATTCAAAACAATTAGAGACGCCATTCATATCACTCTAAAAGATAAAGATCACAAGAATTATTAAGAATTATTAAGAATTATAAGAGTTATTACCAGAAGTCGAGTTTATGTTAAATTCCACATTTCAGAAAACAATTAGACAATTTCCAGGTGAAAGAGTGTTTGGAAAAAGAATATATAAAGAATGGTTAACAAATATGTCGGATGAGAATATAAGTTTTGACTAAATAACAAAAAGAAAATTCAAAATAGGAAACATAGTGCTGGTAAAACGAAATGAGAACAACAAAGACGATGACAGATATATCGGACCTGCCGAAGTGATAAAACAAATACACGAGAGAAGTTATGAAGTAAAATTTGAGAATGGAAAAAGGCTTATAAGAAACATAAAGTGGCTAAAGCCTTCTAAAAAGGGGGATGTGAAAGTAATTAAATAGAATTAGTATTTAATTTCCAGTTTTAAATAGATTTGAATAATATAATAAAAGTAGATAATAAAATTATAAATTAAAATAATAAATTAAATATGAATATCTAAGTTATTAATTAGTTTGACAGCAAATAAAATATATTTAATAATAATTGAAAATTGAAATATATAATATTCATTGAATGCTTGTGTACGAATATTCCTATTCAATTATTAACTCATGCGTTCGAAAATATCATCAAAGTTAAAAACAGTGATTTTTTTAATAAGCGAGATTTTGTGTTGTGTTTAAAAGTATAGTTTTGTTTTGCTTTGAAATATATATAATATTGTATTTACTGATTCATAGTCAAGCTTTTTAATAAATACAAGGTCAATGGAAAAGAAATCAGTGATGAAATTATATATCAATGTATAAATAAAACTATTGTTTCATAAAATTATGCTTTATTCAGACCTTTAATATGGCAAAAACATAAGCAAAATTTCCAGAAAGAATTTCACCTTAATTAAGTTGATTAAGTTAATTAAAAAAACGTTTATAGTGTATCGATGGAAGGCGACAAACCTTTCCACAAAACGGGGGTCGTTAAAGAAAAATGTTTGCACACCATTGATACATCTTATTTCATTACTTTCATTTTCTTATTTTCAAAACTTTGCAGCTTACCTATCACAATAATACCATTTTTTCTAATCATCATTTTTAATAGATTTTTGACAAAACTCCGAAAATAATTTAAAAAATAAAAACATCTGTTGAAATAATTTAAATAATTGACCAACATTAATGAGCATAATAAAAACTGTATGAATAAAATAAATATGTCTGATTATAAAATGTTATCATAAATTTTTAATAAGTATTCGGAAGTTGTGATATGTTATGGTTTTCGATAATATCTTTGGACACGAAAATGATGTGAACACGTGTGTTTTAAATATCTTTGCATATAATTTATATGTTAAATTTAGAGTATGTGGATTGTTTTTGTTTTCAAATGTATTGAAATGTATTGAATAATGCTTAATTCAAAAATAAGTGATTATTTATGTTGAGAAAAAAACTTAAATAATAGCAATAGTTTATAATTTTTTTGATTATTTCATTATATCAATATTTTTTATCCTACCAATTAATTGCATTGAAATATATCATAAAACGAATGTTTGAGTGGCGCTTTATAATTATTTATATATTATTATTATTATTATTATTATTATTATTATTATTATTATTATTATTATTATTATTATTATTATTATTTTATAACTATAATTATTATTACTTTTTCTTTATTCCTTTGATCCCAATTAAAAATGAAATTAGAATGATTAAAATACCGCTGATTGTTATTATTGACATCTATTTCACATTGTTTGCTTTCCTTGATATAATATATTTTCTTCTTCAGTTCTAAAACAGTAAAATAAAGTTACCATTTACATTATCAAGAATTCTGTTATAAATTATTTTACAAGTAGCATTTTCTATATATTTTCGAAAAATTGCTTTTATATTTATGTGATATTTCAAAAAAATTCAAATTTTTATATATTTAATTTTTTTAGAAAGAAGAAAATTATTATTTTTCTACTACATTGATTTTCATGTTTACAAAAATTTTTAAGATCTTATATTGTTAACTTTGTACAAAAGTAATCCGAGAAAAATCCTTTTAAATAAATAATATTATATTTCTGAAAAAGTTTTTATTTATTTATAGAAAATTTAAAGTTTTTTTTATTTTTAATCGAAATGTAAATTTATTTTTTATTTTTATTTTTTTTTCGACCGTTAGTCACCTAATTTTGGTATAATATTTAAAGTCATTTAATTTTTTGTAAGATTTTATGATAATTTGTTAATTTATTTCATTGTTAACTGTTTTGGATTGTCCTAATACATTTTGTCTAAAATTTATAATAATATACTTTCACACACACACACACACACATATATATATATATATATATATATATATATATATATATATATATATATATATATATATATATATATATAAATTTCGAAAGAATTGTGACATGCGGGAGGTAACAAAACAATCCCTTGCTTAAAGATATCTTATTATTTCAAGGAATTGTATGAAAGTCTTAAGAAGACTGCAAATTATAAAAAAATATCATTTCATCTGACAAAAATTTAACTAAGTAAAATTAGACAAATTGTATTTTTATTATTATATCTATTAAAACCGACCGGCAAATTTATAGATAATGAAAATTAATTCCTATTTTATAAAATACTTCTTGTTACTTAATATTTATTATTTACTGCAAAATTGTTAATGAAAATGTTTATTATATGTTTTATCATCAGTTTGTTTTAAATAATAATTTAAATTTATAATATCAAATAAGTTTCAAATCTTTTGTAAAATTTTTTTTACGATTTATAGTTTTCCAACATGAAACTATATTTAAAAAAAAAATCGATATCTCTTAGAAATTGTTGACAAATTTCATTCGTATTTTTTATTATAAAGAATAAAAAATGATAAAATAGAAAATTTAATTATAAATAATTTAACATAAATATATTGTAAAAGAAATTTTTTTTAAAAATAAGTCGTGATTGAAATAATGAAATCATTTATTTATTTAATAATTAATAAAAGTTTTTCCAGATAATTTTCCACGAGAGGAGGAAAGTGGAAGCAATAGAGTTTTATTGAATTATATACATATATATATATAAAATTATTTTTTCAACTTTCACCACTGATTTCTTTTCCATTGTATTTATTAAAAAGATTGACTAGAAATCAGTAAATATATCGTTGTTTTTGATATTCACGAATTTTCGGCTCTAACTGATTCAAGTGAATTTTCACACGCAGTGCCGAAAATTCGTGAATATTTATATATAATATATATATAATATTGTCATATATAATATTGTTATATATAATATTGTCAGACATATTTAGGTTGTTTATTTATAAGTATTTTTAGGGTTTTATGATTAATTAGAGGATTTTTATCGAAATTTAAAGATATTATTTAAAGATATGTATTTACTTTTTCAAGAAAATTATCCATCTTTAATGAGTATTTCTCCTTTTATTGGGTTTCCTCCTCTGTAAGTTAATTTTTTTCAATAATGAAATTTTATAAATATTGATAAACAAAATAGGAAACCCGTTATTTTATTAAGTATTCTTGATATTTGCATGACAATTATAGTAGAATTTATGGAAATCTCTGATTATTTAGAGAAATGTTTGCTTTTAAACATTAGGAGAATCATTGAATAATTAACTACAGAATATCAATATAATCTCTAGTTGGTGGTGTTATGATAATGTGGTCTAAAGGTTTTGTAGAAAACATTGATCTTTTTTGAGGGTTCTCTTGGATTTAGTTGCTATTGTTATAAAGAGGTTTCTAGGAAGGCATGTTATATAACAGTTTTATCGTCATTAAAAGAAACTTGGTCTTTACTTGAGAATGTTTTCTAGAGGATTTTAATCGCCTTAATATTATCTTTCAGATAACAGTGCATATGGTGTGAATTTTCTGGGCAATTGGAGAATTAAAGGGATTTTACAAGATTTTATTCGGTTGAATTATGGAATTAAACTGGGCATAATAGAAAATTAGAGTGATTTGAATAAATGTTTTATGTTTTTAACACTAGATTTATGGGTAAAAATAGCCGTACAAATAGGTATGCCTAATGCGATATGCGGTAGAGTCGATAGAGCAGAGTAATTAATATTTACCTATATTTCATGACGTTTCTAAAAACAAACAGATGTATTCAAAAAATACTAAATCAGTATTATATATATGTAGCAATAGAATGTTTAATGAGTCAAATTGGCTCAGTCCGTAAATCAAGTGTTAAGGGGGAATATCTAGGATAACAGTAAAAAAAGTACCTGGAATAAAAGGAAAAATAAAATGCTAAGAAAACTAGATTTCAAATATGATGATGAGCAAACAACCAAGGCCAAAATGATTGAAAGAGTGATCAAGGGCTCACAGAAGACCTACAAAGATAACATAGGCTTCAACCAATAAAGAAAAAGAAAATGTCACGATGATTGTGTCAGCATCGCAAAAACGGCACACAAGAGAATTAATTGCACCATATAGTAGCTCACTACTATCGCTTTGCTTTGCATATTAATAATGCTTTTGTATCTTTTTATTAATAAATGTTCGACCCCCTTGAATCAACCAATCAAAGTTGAGTATACAATGTATAGTATAATTAAAACTTAATGAAAATCTGATCTCTTAATCATATCGCAATGCGCCTGGAGAAGTTATTCAACGTTAATCCCGTATGCCTTGATGTGTGTGTGTGTGTGACCTATGTTTTGGATTAAAAAATTAAAAAAATGTCTTGAATTTTCAATTGGTGATTTAGAATTTTTTCGATTTTTTAAAATATACTTTAGATGATTCTGGCCTTGTTTTAAATTGAAATAATAAATGAATTTACGTTGAAGATATCAATGAATAATAAACTAAATCAAATCATAAAATCATATCTTATGAGACTGCAGGTTTTAGAATGAATTCGAAATAAGTAAATGGATTATTTTTTATATTGTATTATTAACCCTTTAAGTCAGTCTTTCCCACAGTGGGCATCACGCCTCAAAGGTGGAACAAGTCAGCAATTATCAATTATTCCACATATATTTTTTAATATAATATTCTCATTCACGACTAAATATAACAGCGTGCATACAGTAATTTCATTGACCGTTATTTTTGCATACTGGCAATACTAATTATCAAAGTTTGACAGCTACTTCGTAGATGCCGGTGGGATATGGTATAAAGACGGTCAGGAAATACTGCTTTAGGTCATTAACAAACTAATAAGTTAGTGGCAATGTCAAATATGTGTGCAAATTAAAAATTCTACTCTATCTTAATGGTGTTGCAGAATATATACACTTTTATGATATCATAATGTAGGTGAGGAATTGACAAATTATGATGAAATTATTATAAAGACTTGTACCCTTTAAATGGTTTAATAAAGTAACGCGCGTAGACAGATTAGAGTTTTAATCATATCAAAATATTTATAAAATTCACAATGCATAAACATTTATTTAATACACAACTCTTTTATTTATCTTTTGGCTTGACCTTTGATCTTGTTTAATTCAATAATTTTCCTATTAATGTTTGCAAGGGTATATCGTGTACCTTATACATTATTTTGATCTAGTCTTACAAACATTATTATAACATAACTATTTGCTAATTTATTTGTTTAATTTACTATTTTTACTTCAATTACACCTTCATGACATTGACAATGCTTTTATATGAAATTTATATTTCTATCTAATCTTGATAATCACCTAAAGTAGACTTATTACAGGAGGCTTTGCACGTATTAACAATGATTATAAAGAGATATATGATAACAATAAAAAGAAAAACAAACTAAGCTGACATTTTTAAAAATAAAGCTGTTTATTTATAAACATTATAAATATTACTACAACAAATATTATTTATTATTATTGTATTTATTAAAAGGCTTGACTATGAATCAGTAAATATATTGATGTTTTTTTGATACTCACAAATTTTCGGCTTTGTCTTTTTCGAGTGATTTTGAAAAAAAATTACTTGAAAAAGGCAGTGCCGAAAATTCATACTGATTAATAAATACAATGGCAATTGAAAAGAAATCAGAGGTGAAATTTTATAATATTAATATTTTATTTATTTTTTTGTAAGAAATTATTGAAACTCATATTAGTAAGCATATAAACTTGAGTTAAAACTAGGTTTAAGAAGCACTATTTTCTCTATACAAAGTTATATTTTATACAACCAATTAGTTACTGTGATCCCAAAACGGGGATTAATATATTTTACAGTTCTAATTTTAAAATTTGGCTGAATCACCGAACATTTTCAGTTGGTAGATTGATCCTGTAGATTATAACTTCAAATGGATTTCCAAGATATCTTAAAGATATTTTAGGATATTTTGTGAAATGCATATCATTTAAAATTCCTTTTGAAATTCAATAAATTCTTAAATTTGTGTTCACTAGATTGAACCGTTTCATTGAAGTTCGAAACAAGCAAACCCTGCCGTCAAATGCTTCTCACTCGATCAAGGTGAATTTGGATTGATATTATTTTAGTTCAACCAGTCCATAATTGAATCACTAAAAGAACCTTTCATATTCTGAGCTTCATCATCAACATTGCCTCCATCTGGATCAGTAACATTCCTTGATTAAAGATTTTTAACACTTCAATAATATCGAAAATAATTTCTTCATCAGTTCCATTGTCAGCAATACCGAATCCGTATCCATTTTTGAGTTAAACCATTTAGCATGTCCACTAACTTATAATTGAATCATAATTGAAGTAAGAATAACAACTTTGGCAAAGATTTGTTTTTCAATATCGAAAATTCCAGAATCGATAAAACTTATACAAAGTTCGATTCCAAAACAATAATTTTGAATTAAATCACAAATCACGCAAAGAATCACACGATTCCAAAAACCAATTCTTAAAAATCTAAAACGAGCAACCACAAAAATTTGAGTGAGAAATGCGATTCACAATTACTTAGTCGGCACATGTTTGCGCAGACACACACCACTTGATCTGTGCACACACGCACACACACCATTTGATCCGTGCACACACCACTTAATCCGCACATACAGCACTCGATGCGCACACAAAGATCGGCTGAAACATAGATGTTACGATTGTTACGATTGAACATAATATAATGTTTCCCGACCTTCTTTATATCATGCCCCATCGTAGTATTTTCAAAAGTCATATCCTTCACCGGTCACTTTGAAGTAGCTGTCAAACTTTGGTAATCAGTATTGCCAGTTTGCAAAAATAACGCTCGATGAAATTGTGGTATGCACGTTGTTATATTTAGTCGTGAATGAGCATATTATATTAAAAAATATATGTGGAATAGTTGATAATTGTTGATTCTGAAGCACGGTACCCCACCGTGGGAAACACTGATCTAACTCATCAATTGAAAAATAATTTTGCAAAAAATATTAATTTTAAACATCTGGGAGATAATGAGTTAATAAATATTTTTTTGTATAAATTTTTTTTTATTTATTTCACTTTAGTTAAATTGTTGTTATTGATTTTTACAATTTACTAAGTTTGATATCCATGATGTCCATTTATGAAGAATATTATTCCTGTTAAATTAATGAAAATATTCAACTATAATTTAAAACTAAAATGACTTTAATTTTAAAAATAAACAATTAATGCTTCAAAAATTAAAGCAATTCATTTAATCTAGAAATCAAAAATAATAAATATTGACATCTAAAAAATTTGAATACGAAAATCTTTCCAAATATATATCAATATTTAAAATTGTAAAGCAATTAAATCAAATTTCATACTTACCATACAATTTCATTGATTCTTCTTCCAGCAGATAAAAATCGAAATAACAATAAAGTGATTCAGTGAAAATTAATAAAAGAAAAATATTTAAATGACATGATTTAATTAACATGAATTCAATTTAAATTTAACATATTATATATTTAAAAAGATTTCCGTCGTTATATAATTTATTAGACTGGTTTAAACAATTTCATGGTCATTTTGCATAAATTAAATTTCATATTATTTAACTGAATTAAATTTATAAATTTAAAAACAAATCTTCTAAATTTTATATCAAATGTTTATAATACAAAATGTTTTATTAAAAAAAATTTTCGTAAAATTATATTTAAATTATGAAGGATAATTTAATTTGAAAATTTTAAAATGGTTTTTCATAAAAGGGGGATTTTTTGGATGAGTTACAGCATTTCAAATATTTGAAACAAAAATGAAAACAAATTACCATTGTAATACCATATTATGATACTGGTTAAATTAAAGTAGCCAAAAACATAATACTTTTTTGTCTTTAATTAACATAATTGTAGTTTCATTATTAATATTATTGAGCTAGAACCCGAACGATTGAGAATTTGTTTAAATGCTTCGAAAAACACGATCATCCATACTAAGTTGAATTAAAATATATTATCTTACATCGCATAATACAAAATAAAATGCATAACATCCTGATAATCTTGAAACACGTATAATTAAAATAATGAGATTCAAGAAGACGCGAGTACTATCATAGTAAAGAAAAAAATACTTCAACAAAAAAACGCCCCCATTTTACAGACAATAAAGTGTGAGAAATATGGCTAATTGACATTATACAAAGCAGTTGGTCTAATTGATTAAATGTTTTAAAAATTTTTCTTAATATATAATTGCTTTGTTAGTACGAAAACACATTTTGGTTTAGTATGGCTGGTGGACATAAAAAACTAAAATAGGCACCAAAATTTCTTACTAAAATGTTTTCTTCTACTTATTACTTCGCCTTTACGATTGCAAAATTTGTTAAACATCTCTAAGTTTTATTTTTTTGTAGTTTAATGATAGTTGAATGGCTATAATTTTCATGCAATAAATTTATGTTTTAATTTATTTGGTTTGATGATTTTCTTGATTGCTCATATGACTTTCATGCAAATAATTGATCAGCAACTTAAAATATTTGAGAAGAGGTTGGAACAATAGACTGTTATAGCCCATAACCAAGATAGCTACAGGTAGGAATTGGCCATTAAAATGAGCAATCTGTTGATTGCTTTTAATCCAGGAATTGTCACGGGTCTATAACATAAAGTTTAGATAAAGGACGAATCGTAGGTCTTAGCTGTTCACTATGGAACTTTGACATCACATAACTGGTTACGGTGAGAAAATATTACGAAGGTATAAAGTGAGAACTAATAATATCATAATAACCAAGAATAAATAATGATCATAGTAATAAAGGATAACTTGAATGAAGATTCAGATAAATGAGTACAATTAAGTAATTTCCAGAAAAAAATGGGAGGAACACGCGTCATGTTTTTGAAAAAAAGCAAAACCTTAATCCAAAAATGAAAGGGTATAAGAATAATGTGTCGCAAACGAGAAATAATAGCAGATCCTTGCTCAAAGATTTGGAAAAAAAGACATTCATTAACATTCATTAATGAGGAAGAATGAGGAATAACGAAGATTTTTTCGACAACCCCTAAGCACTAACAATATCTTGCTATGAAAAATTTAAAGATATAAAATATTTTATTTATTTTAAACGATCAATTAAAAATATATAAAAATTTAGGCATTACTTGTTGAACATCAATCGAATAACAAAACCATTGATGATCCAATGATCACAGATTGAGAACCCTTGTGTTATAGAAGATGACAGTTTTATCACCAATGGCAATAGAATATAAAAAATCATATTTCCTAATCTTATTGAAGAACCAATATTTTCGTACATTTACATATTAATCTGTGTTTGATTTATCATTTCCTTTCAAAACTGAGCAAAGAGATTCATTTTCACTTTTACTGCCCGCTATTAAGTAGAATGAATAATTAAACATGTATAATTTCTAAAATCAACACTGGAAAACTTTGGGCAATTCGGTTGAGTTACTTACTAAAATTAATTATTTTTAAGTGACATGTGATTTCTAATGGCAAGCAAGTTTAGAGCTTTCTCTCGGTCTGCCGTACCATTTAAGAATCTAGATCCAAAACGAGAATGAAACCAATAACTTTGTGATCTGACAAAAACCTGACCACTCCACTACTAAACAGCATCAAATATCAAACTTTTTGTCCTCTATGAAATGTATATAAATACATTAATATCTTACAAACTAGGCATATTAACAGTTATTATCATGTCTCTTTTACCAATAGGTGTAAGCACAATTTAAGTTTGCAATAGTATTTGATAGCGGAAAATCATAAATAGTATCAAATTTGGTTTTCGGATGATTGACTAAATAAAATAAAGTTACGAAAGTGATTTTCAAAGTAATATCTAATGGCAGACTAGTTGCTTGTTTTTCTCTATAGTATAGAGTCTATACGGTACCACGTAAGCCACTCGAGTTCATTTGCGATTAAACCCAAGAAATTTCCAATCAGAAAATAGCGTTGAATATCATTTTTATTGTATTCAGTAAGTCATTCGAAAACCAAAATGATTTGAGTTCCTTAACATTTGTCATTTTTTAGAGCATAGTTGATTCCTACTCCTTCAGACAAGTTTACTGAAAAATTGTGTAAAGTGAATAATATAAAAATCCTTGTTGTTGATTTATTAGATATAATGAATATTTTATGAAATTGCTTAAACTAATTATCACTTCTCTCAGGGCGTTTTTTGATAAATTTAATCTACTTTCATGATTTTGAGAAAATAATTTTTCATATAAATATAGACAATTTTCTATTCTTACCCTTAAGTACTGTTTATCCAAAATTTCAATTTTTTAATTTCAAAAATAATATAATAACATTGTATATTATTTCTTTTATCATCTCTACAGTTATCAAATATAAATTTGTCTTAGTTAAAATTTCAAATGCTAAATTTTTTATTATTATTAAAATATATTGTTTTAATTGTTTAAAATTATGCTGTCGACTTGTGAGGTTTTCTAGTTCTGTTACGATTCTCCACATCCGATTATAATATTAATGAAAATTAATATACATTGTAAGTTAGTAAATTAATTAATTTGTTTTTATTAATTTTTTAATTATAAATATTAGAAGCTGCTAACACATNTACTCAAACGCCAAAAAATGAAATATATTTCAAAAAACATTATCCTCGCCGCCAATTTGTCATCGTAATCTATGTAAAAGGTTATATATAAAAACAATACTGATACAATATTTATGATATAATGAGTTTATTAAATATTCTCAATAAATGCATTTAGGAATAAATCTTAAACACCAATAGGTTTACTGTTTGATCTAGTGCAATAGTTTGGATGTAATGGGTACATTGTCACATACATTGGAGAGACTTCCTGTCATCTCCATACAAGGGTTCATTAACATAGCGAATTAAAAGGCGTGCGTCATTTTATTATTTATAGAAAAATGTGTAAAGAGCAAATGACTTAAAATCTTTTAAAACTTTAATAATTGGCGAGAAAAGAATTTTATGTGAACATTGGTCGTTTAAACCACAATCCTCACAATTCTCCCACATTCAATGAGCAACGAATTTATTGAGATTATTTAATAAAATCATTAAATAATAACCATTACATCATTATTGCTTCCGGATATAACTGTTGATATAGATTAAGAAGTCACACTGATGATGAGAATAATTTCTTTAAAAGATGTTTCGTTTCTTTGGCGTTTTAGTGTTTTTATTAAAAATAGGCCATAATTTAGATATAAATTTTTCAATAGTTGTTATTTTATTCTTAAGACTTTGCATGAATAAACATCTGTTTTACTAGAAAATTAATTCTAGAACCCTGAAAATACAAATGAACTATATTAAAACAACCATTGAATTTTCAATGAACCATATTTACAGATTTGTACATGAGGTAAACCTGTCTTTCAAGAAGCCCTCCATTGGGTAATTATTGACTTTTAGAACATTTTTTTTAAAATTCAATGTTTCAATAAAAGAAGAGCAAAAATAAAATGCGGCCCCTTCATCTGGTACATAGTGATTTTCCCTATAGATACTCCAGGTTGATAATCGTTGGGGATACACAAATTTTATAAAATAAAATAGAAAAATTGAAAATTGTTAGAAGCCTCTGAAATTCACAAGTTTCTTCTCCATTTCTATTCTAATGGTTAATAATGATTTGAATATTATTGCTTTTATATCTTAATAGAGAATAAAACTTTGTGTTATATTCCACTTGTAAGATGTATTTATATAAACTATTCATATTTATAGAATTTATATTTTATTATTTGAATGTTGTGGATGTTGAAATTGAATGTTGAAATTGTTCGAAATATTATTTGGATTTGAATTAATTCCCCAGAAATGAATTTAGAAAATAGTTTGTTTAAATAATATATAACTAATCACGTCTTTGAATTTGTTAATTTCTAAAATTAAAAAGAATCGTAACACCAATTAAAATTAACCTCTACAAGAGATTGGCAAAAAGCAACTGACGCAAAACAGCCATAGCACATTATTTTACAAAAATCTTTTTAAGTTTTTCCCATTAGGTTCATTAACAAATATAAATTAAAAAAAGTCTATCGAAAGTGTTTGTATTTATTTTGATAATAAATAAATAAATTTTACCATAATAAATTAGTGTCCAATTGCTTGTTTTTATGGTCCCTCCAGGATAATCATTTTGATTTAACTTTGAAATAGATTTATTACTTTAACATTAAATTAATAAATTGTACAAATTATTATTTTGTTTTTATATTTCATATCATGAATAAAGGTTCTGAGAATAATTTGGGAATATTTACAATTGATTCAGAATCTGGGAGGTTCTGCAATTTTAGCAAATTAAAACGTAATTAAAACCAAACAATGGGTTATAAAAAATATGCATTACTCTTGGAGCATTCTAATAACTCCAGACATTAATTAATTAGGGGCTAAGATTAGTTGTACAATAAAATATATTTATTTTGGAAACTAAAAATTCTAAATTGTGCTCTAAAAAGATTTAAAAGATCACATAATTATTTTAATAGAGCTGTTGTTTAAAATGAGCTATAATTGTAATTAGCTGAGATCCTAGAATAGATAATCGAAAGCTTTAATAAATAAAATGGAATCTTAAAATTATTAATCTCAATCCTAAATTAATTTTTAAATATATTTTATAGGTCACTTTTATTTATTTAAGATCACGGGTAATATTAGAGCACGAATAATATTTATTACAGCACACTTAAAACCCACACGTTATTTAGATATGTAATTATTTATTTGCTCTGTGTTTTGGTTATTAGTAAAGCTTATTAGGAAAAACAACAAGAAAACATAACTTTCTAATTGTTGCACAAATAGTACTATTAGAAAGTGAGAATTTGCGCTTCAATGACATAACAAATTGACTTATACATGGAAATCTCTATCAACTTATTTGTTTTTTCTGATAGAATATTTTACTAACTTATAAAGTTAAACAATAATATAATGTAATAAAATAAAAGTAAAACGAAATGTTTTAATAACGCAGGACAAATGATCAGATTTGACTCTGAAACTTTGTATAATCTTTTCTAAGTTGGCAGTTCTATTAATAATTTATATATGGCATATCGACCGACTTACTTATGTGTGTAGTGCCTCTTACTTTCCAATAAATAAATATATTAATTTAATAATTAATCTTTTAAATTCAAAAAATGTGCTTTAAACTCTAGAATTGCAACAATTTATGGAAAGTCTGGTATGTATTTCTCATCAGTATATTCCAGTTCCATGTGACCTACAGATCAATCCATTCCATCCGTTCAACTATTTCAATCAGTTCAGTCAGTTTGATCTGTTCAATCCTTTCAATCCGTTATGGATTCTTCATCATTATATCCCAGCTCTATATGAGCTACAATTCAATCCGAATATATGTTATTTCCAAAAGTTGATATTACAATCATTAATTCAGCGGCTAGTTGAACATGGAACCACTTCATCTCTATGCCTCTAATGGCATTTGGTAAGTTAAAAATGACAACAATATGAATATACTGCTTGCCAATAAAGATCTAGACAGACTTTGTCATGAAACCTATCTTTTAAGTTTTTTGCAAGGTGTCGCACTCAAATTTGTCTAGAAATGATCGAAAATTGTCTATGCTGATTCCTTCGATATCTGTTGTCATTTTTAACTTACACCAATTCCTTGATTTACGCGGTAGATAAGTTCCAAGAAACTAACGCGCAAGTCGAAACCGCGTAAATGGAGATTTCAAATTCATACAAAAATGATAGATAGGTTCCAGACTTCGAATTCATATAAAGTAAGGGGATAGGTTCCAGAAACTCGCGTAAAAAGAGGCATAAAAAATACAATTTTATTTAGAAATAGATTTAAAAAATTGACATTTAAATTTTAAATTATAAAATCTATAACATGTTCATAGTTAAAAGGTATATTAAAAGGAATAATTGTGATTTAATTATTCCGCCTTCTCACTACTATATTTTAATTCAACCAATTTTTTCATTTTGGTTGGCTCGAAATCGCTACTATCATCGGTTTCGAATCCACCAGCGTGCTCTTCCTCTCGTTTTATTAAATAGTCTGTAACCAATTTTTGTGTTTTGTTTTTTATGACCACGTAAAAGTGAAACCTCGTAAAATGGGTACCGCGTAATTCGAGGGATTGGTGTATAAGCCTTTAGTATTGATACATTTTTTTAATTGATTTATTTAATTGATTCTATTTTTTGAATTAAAATATTTTTCATTCTATTTTTTGAATAAACCGAAAAAATCATTCTATTTTTGAAATAATTTCTAATAATAATTATAACACAATCTTGTTGATAAATTAAATTACTGACTTGTACCAGTTGTCGAAATTATAATATTGTAACATAATTTTGCAACTTATTCTAAACCATTTGGCAAATAATTAATACAGCCAATTTTAAAACAGGTTCCTTCTTACAAAGTATCTTTACTTTTTTATAACGGTCTGGTGAGCATTAAATAATCTAATAACTTTTAAATGAAAATTAATTGTTATATGTTTCAATTTAGAAAACCGCCTTAAAGAATTTTATTTGTTTATTTTTTTCCTGATTATTCTACACGAAATTTGTATTTTTTTATATTAACCCTTTCCTGACTAATGATGCCATATGGAATCATGATATATTTCATACAGGTATAGACATCTATGGACTGGTAGGTATAATATTTTTATTTATGATCGATAAGGAAGATCTATACTTTTAATGTAAAATCATTAATTCCCGCCTTTTACTTTCTGAAATAGAATTTTCGGATGACGAAGAAGATATAAACCATTTTGAAAAATGAATTACCACTGCAATACGTGAGAATCTGTCCAACTTTGAAATTTTTTGTATGGCAAAAAAAATCATAAAAACTATTTTTGGTACCCCATATGTACACGTTTTTGATTATTTTTTCTTCAACTCTTAATTCAGCCAGGAAAGGGTTAAACATTTTTACTGGGTTATGAAAATTCGAGAAGAATTATTGTTGAATATTGCAGAAAAGTACAGGTAGAAAAAAGAAACATCAAACATTATGTACAAACATCTTGTACATAAGTTATTTATTATTATTTTTATTTTTGATATTATAAGGTAAAGCCTTTTTTACAAATTGCTAATTTTTTCTTCGTACATGATCCGTAAACGTATTTTTTGCTACTGTTACCAGTCATCTGACTTTTATTTTTATTCCTAAAGCCTATTTGACATTTTTATCTTATTCCAGAACTTTCAACTGCATATTTCAACAGCTCATTCAAATTTTCTGATTCAGTTGAATATATATTCTCACCAGTGGCTCCTTTATACAATACCCACTAATTGATTGCAGCCAAATCTAATACATTGAAAAAGTCTGGCCATATTCGAAATGACGATTTTATTGTATATTTTCGAGCCATTTGGTTTGTCATGTCGATGCCGTACTTTGTGTTATTATAATATTCTATATACTCTGGTATTCATTTTTATTTGGTATACTTTAGATGAAATTGTACTTGGAGCCAAGAAGAACTTTTTAGTTGCTTTACTTTTGTATATTGTAAGTGTACAATTACTTGATTTATAGAATAAACCAGAAAAACGAGACAAATCATCTTTTATTTGTCATGCAATCTCCGATAGTTCCCTTTTATTTTCCCGAATAGTTCCCACCAAAGTTGTTTTTTCTCCAATAGTTTTGATTCCAATTTTATTCCAAATTTGTTTGGCTTATTATACATATATTGAAAATCTACAACGAACTTTTGTCGGAAATAAATGTTCATCGATAATTGCATGGGTGTCCGCAGGAAATTTTCCAGGGGGGGGGACAAAAATATTTTTTTTACCAAGTAAACATTTTTTTCTAGGGGGGAAGAGAGTTGAAAAAAATGCATGTGTATAATAAATATTTGGGGCATTATACAAAATCGTTTATTTACAAAATAGAACTTTTTTTCATTAATTTATAAATTAGAACACTTTTTTATAACCAGAACGTCAGTTAATATTGGAAGTTTTTATACAAATAAGATGATTTGAAATCATTGAATTCCAGATATAATTAATAACATTAAAAAATACAAAAAGCCTCTTTAAATTAAATTTTTTTATTAAATTTTTTTGTCTTGAGTTTTTCCAACATTGTTTGAACGCATCTTTTTAAATTTGTTTAAATTAATCAAAAATTAGAATGGTTTGGAAAATTCAGGGGGGGGGCAAGTGTCCCCCCTTGCCGATGGATAGTTGTCTTTTCCTGGTATGAAGCCGTTTTGGCTGTTGTCCAATAAAATATTGCCAAACTCTGTCGCTGACTCCGTTCAGTTAGGGAAGTATTAGATTTACGATTATGTCTTATTAATATAAATATGAAATAATCAAATTATTTTCATAAAATACGGAAAAGATTTCTTGATGAAAATTAATAAAAGGTTTTCTCTGATGGTCGAAAATGAACTTTGGTAAACCTAGTGTTAAACATAATTTACAATTTGTATTATTTATTTTTAAAGTCAAACAATAAATAAAAAATGGTAAAATAGAGAAAATAAATTTAAATAATTTTGAAAGTTAGTGAAAAAAATTCTTTATTATTAACAAGACATATGTATAATTTATTTCTCAACATTACATCCATTATCACTGATACAATTTTTCCAACAGTCCACCTTTGATTCAAATAATATATTTCTCCATATTTCACATCAAATCATATTTTAATTCAAATATTTCACCTCTCAAATCTTTCCTTCAAATGAATGAACAATCAAAATTCACTCGGTGCAATTTCTGGACTGTATAATGGACGCTACACAATTTCCAGATTTCCAATTGATTCAATATAACCTGCATTGTAAATATTTAGTTTTAGAAACAAAAAATCAATTTGTATGATTTTCCTATTCTTAGACACAATTTATTTCTATTTTGTAATGTCTTCTCCTTCTCTACAGATCTTCAACTTCTTTGACTGTTAAAAACATTTTTTCTTTAACGTAAAATCTTCCGAATCCAGTTATATATTGTTACTCTTGAAGAAACCTCTTTTCCATATGCTTTTTTGATTTGTTGAATAATTTCTTTCTTTAAAAGTATAAACCTAAATTAATACGCTTCTAAATTCCACTACATCAAACATTCATTTTATATCGCCGACTAACTGAAATTAAATATTATTACATTAAAACAGACTATAGATGTATAACCTTTATGTCTTATTTCAAATATTAAAACAACTTTCTTTTAACTTTCTTGTTTCTTTGCAAGTCTAAGAACCTTTTAGCATTGCCACCTATATTTGAATATTATAAAATTTGTTGGACACTTTACATTTATACTCAGCGCATGTTTATCTGATGTGGGTTGAGAGTGAAGTGAATGAATTATTTTTTAATGAATTTTAATGACAATTTTATTCAAATTACTAAAAGGTTATTACTGAAAAAAGCACTTCCGAATGTCATATTTTTTAAATTTTATTAAATTGGCTCTAATACTGTATTGTCATTAAAATGATTTTGTCAAAAAAAGTAGAAAAATATCGAAAACAATTGAATTGAACATCATGCATAAAGTGGTTAATTTTACCACTAAAATATTTATTCATTTAATTTTACTAAAAAAAATAAAAAATCAATAAAATTTATATTAAAACAACAAGATTAAACATAATTATTTTCAACCGAATCTATAATAATTTGTTTTAAATAATGTTGAAATTAAATTATTTTTTGAAATTAAATAAAAACAATTTGTTTTTCAGGAGAAAAGAAATGAAAATGGAATTCTATTATTTTGTTTTCATTTGAAAGTTTTTAGCAATAATTAACAACATAAAAATTATTATTTAATAAAGTAAATTATTATTTTAACAAGATATGTAGAAATATCTTTTTCAAAATATTATTAATTTCAGAAAAATTAATATATATAATTAAAAAATGATAAATAAATTGTTAAGATTGTATACAAATAATTGAGTATTGTAATTAATTAAAAGGTAATGGATTTGGTGAAATTGTTCCAAGGTTCAGTTACTGATCCTTGAAGGGGAAATGTTCCTGTTCAGATCTGCCTTTGGTTGAAACCACTTTGGCAATTGCATTATAAATATAGACATTACTTGGAAGGTTTGGCATGTGTCTAAACGACATTTAATTAAATAAAATTAAATAATTATTAGAGTGAGAAAAATGATCTGAGAAAAATTATGAAATAAATAGTTTGTTGTTTCAGAATTCTGAAAGTCAGAAGTAATGGGAAGAATTTGAAAAATGAAAAGTAAATATTACAAAAATAAATATAATCAAACAGTGAAACATGAAGAGGTCATTCTTAATTAATAAGCACAATTTAAAAAAAAAGAAAATAAAATTTTTTTTAATATTTAATTGCCTTATCTCGATAGTTTGTCCGAGATAACAAATGGGATGACAATAGTTGGAAAATAACATTTCTTAAAATGGTATATTTTGACACTTTTCAAAGATAATAGAAGAATTGAATATGATCTTAGGGAATGTGCTAGAGAATGAAATTTAAAATGAAATAATTATCTCTAAGTGCAATTATATTGCAGACTTTAAAAAGAAAACATAACTTGGATTAAGAGACACAATTTTTAAAAGAAAAGAAGAACGAGAAAACACAAACACAATGGCAAAGATAAAGCGAATTACAAAATTATTGAAGAAAACATTGTTAGATCGGAAAAAAAATTAAAACAAACTATTAAAATTATTTAACGCCAGTATCGAGTAATATTTCATGTTAAAGACAGGAAAGCAACTAAATTGATTCTATTGATTGTCGAATCTAAAAACAAAAGTTAAGAGGTTGTGAATTTCGAGTTGTTTTACAGACGTGCTATTCCTCCAGAAGGGTTGCAATAAGCACTCAAAGTCATTTGCTGTAATGTTAAATCATTTTGTGTCGTTGTAAATTGGTAATCAATTATGTTGATCAATAAAAGTTTATATTGAATGGAATTCGTTATTCTTGTCAACCAAATCACGCTTTGGAGTCAGATTATTAATTGCTTATTTCACATTTTACCGCCAAACCCAATATTACTGTATTCTTATTTGTTTCATCATTTGCAACTCGCTCATATCTATTTCCCCCGAAAAATATTAATTTTCAATTTTTCATTCACTTCATTTTTTTATATTTTAATTACTTTTTTCATAATTCTGTTTCTATGGAAATCTTACATAATCCCAATGGTACACTTTTTTATTGTAAATTGTGTTCATGGATTCAGAAAAAAATGAATTTGTCACGAAATAAATATTATAAAATTAATATAAAATTCTAGATTTTAACATTTTATTATAAACTTATTTAATGTTTTAATAACACGTGTGAAACACGAAATAAATTTAGAAAACATACCAAGTTCTGATGTTTTTAATTATTTATGGTGAGTCAACTTTAGGAAGAATAAAATGTTCGTAATTCATGGTCTATGGCAGTGATAGTAGAGTCGGATCTTAACAAAGTCGTCATGATCTCCCTTGTTTTCCAGATAACAGTGGAAAGGTATCTAGTTTAATCTAAAAGGTTAAACAGAAATCAAATGAGATTTATAATTTAAGGACAAACGAACAAGAAAAATGTATTAGAAAGATACTTCTGAAGGTACTAGGTTTTAAGACAGAAAGTTTCCTCAGATAAAATTGACATATTTTAGAGATTCAAAGAAAAAAGTTGATAGTTAGTAAACAATAGAGATATAGCAAAACTAGTAGTTAAATATAGATAATTTTAAGAGGTTATATTAAAAGGTTACCAAACTTTCTACAAGATAATGCTGTCCCACATAATTCAGAAATAAAAACCGCAAAAAAGCAAAGATTTTTATATCAATGAATTGTTAACTCATCTTCCTTAAAGCCAAGATCTAGCTACTTCCGGCTACCATATTTTTTTAATTTCAATAATATTAAAATGAGAATTTAAGAAAATTTTAATTCCAAATCAAAGGAATGACAGTGAAAAAGAATATGGCATAAAATGTATATTGTTAAAAATATTTTATATTATAATTAAACTATTCTAAATTTAAAATTAAATATTATTTATTAATATTATTAATTATTATTATTATTATTACTTTTAAAATTATTTAAACTTTTTTAATTGTAAACAAATTCCAAGATTTCTTAAAATAAAAATAATATCGAAATATATTTATATAAAATATATTTATATATTTATATAAATTTTGTCTAAATATTAAATATTATTCCTCTAAAATCCAATAATACATTTGTCATAAATGATCAGTATATTAGATGTTTCTATAAATTATTTGATTAAACCCTGGAATTATATTTTCGAAGAATTTTATAAACATGTATTTAGTTTTAGACTAAAAATTTAATTTTGTTTGTTATATGTATTTTTAAAAATTCTTTAAAAAAAAGCGCACTTTGAAAATTGACTAATCAAATACCAATTTTTAACAATAATGAAACTTTATTTATAGTGCAATAACACTCATATTTTCAATCACAATTTAATACATAATAAAATTTTCATTTTACAAATGTATGTAATTAAAATACATTTTCTGAAATTTTTTGATACACAAAAATTTCCAATAAATATCTCCCGTGGTGAATTAATTTTTTTAAAACCCATAAAAAATTAGGATTGACAGTGATAATATTTTAATGAAATAATTTTTTTGAAGGTTTTAATTATCTAGCAAGACAACTATCGAATTTGACACTCCAATGTAACTGGTAAATTCTCGTACAAATTTGAAATGGAGTTGATATGTGTATTTGAACCGCAACACCAGGATACATTGTTGAACAACTTGATATGGTTTCATACATTGCAATAGTGTGTGATATAGGATCACAAGAGTCCAGAATGAATGAATGAATGACCTGAAGCGTACAAAGAAAGAACTGCTTAAATTGAAACATACATCAGTGTAATTCCCATAACATTTTCATTGTAATAATCGTCAACATTTGAATTTTCATACTCATCAAAACTTTCATTGGTGTATTAAATGTCTCCAACATAATTTGAGTCATGGATCTTCTGTCAGCTTTGAAAACATTGAAAAGAACTTCTTGATCAATTATTGAGATTACATTGCTGGATGCGATAGATTTTAAAAGAACAAAGATATCCTTAGAGCTATTATCATTGTCAACACTTATGAATTATTATCCATTCATTAAGTAACACCATTTCATAATTTACCGAATAGAAACGAAACTACAAAAAATCTATATTCTAAAATAAACGTGAAACTCCTTTTTCAAACAAGCTTCTACAAATCCATAAATAACTTAATTAATTAAATAACGTAAAAATTCCAAATTACCTTACCTCACGTCTGTGTGCGCAGCCCAACAGAAAAAAAATGCACACAAAGGTGCGATACATAATTAAACTTAGAATTGACCAGTAACATTTATCGAAAATTTCCTGTATATTTCCTTGTATAATAAATATAGAAATTAGGTTCTGAAATTTAAAGAAAAAGATAGAAATTTATTTTAAATATATTTTCTAAGTGAATTCTTCAATGTAAAATAATCATAATTAACCTCTTTTCAAACTGAATTCAAATTTTCTTAAATACAATGGTGGTTATTTAAAAATTTTTAATCTCTCATTAATTTATCTAGATTTATATGAATTAAAATTCCATCAATTGAGAATTAGAAATATTTAAATATTTTAAACCAATTTTCTTCTGTTAAATCAATTTTGACTCAAAATTTGTCAGTAATTTATTTGTTAATTTTTTATTAAAAACCTTTACTAAGTAAGTCCATTTAAGTAATGCAAACTTTTTCTTTACTCTAAACATTATTGGTTAATAAATTTACATTATGTATTATTACAAAACACATTTTAAAATTTTTTGTAACGCAAAATTTTGAATATTTTGTGTAAACAAAAATGGACTTAGCCTAATTTGGAAATAAACAGTTCACTTGGAAAATGCTTTTACAAATTTTTAATTTCTATTATAAATATATTAATTTACTAAATATAAATTAAATTAAAAATTTTTTTTCATAAATTGTATTCTACTTTTAAAAAAATAATTAAAATAGTTTCGAATTTCAAACTGTCAACAAATTATTAACAGACTAGAATTATATCTGAATTATATTATATTACAAATTATATTAAATATTATATTAAAAATATAATATATATTATATTAACTATTAAAATATAATTTATAATTTTATAAAAATAAATATTTTGAATAAGCAAACCTTCTTAACTTAAGGAATTTTTATAAAAGATCCCTTATTTGCTCTAATTTGCACTCGCTGTTTGAAATCAATAACTATTACGAAAAGTATAATACAAAAAAATTATATAAAAAAATATAAATAAAATAATTTTTTAAAACTGATTTAGAAACTTTTATTTTTATACTGATGTTTGTTAATATTTCTAAGTGGACAGTCCCTTGTTAGAAATCCTCTAGCTAGGAAATCTCCTTGGTAGGAAAAAAAAATTTCAAAATTTTTTCTATTTTAATAAATATTTTTATTACATAAATTATTACATATATTATTACATAAATTTTATTATTAACTTAAAAAGTATAATTTAAATTTGCAAATTAAAAAATAATTTAGATAGAAAAAACTATAAATTAAATAAATTTTTATTCAATTTCCTAAACTAAGTGTAATAGCTCTACGCAAGTTAACTCCTTTTCTTGGAGACCAATTCATTATAAATTTGTAATCCTTAATAAAATAAACTTATGTTCCACACTCTGATACTAACCAAGATATTCTCATTAAGCATACAAAATAAAATTTGATAAATAAAACAATGTTTTATTTAGAAACGTCTAAATCAAGAAATAAATTTAAATCGTTTATTTTTAGGATATTTTTAGTTATTTATTTAAAATTTAATTAAATTTATAGAAGGAAAATTTTATTATAATAGAATAAATTTAAAAAATTTTCCTAACAAGGGTATTTCCTAGCAAGGGGCCTGAACCTCAAAGCTAGGCATATCCTTAAATTTTTCGTTAAAGATATCCTGATTCTATTAATGCTATGATTTTAAATAATTTATTAAAATTACAAAACTTCTATACTATAATTTCAATTAAAAACTTTTATTCCGGTTTTGTTTCAACTATAAAAACATGTAGTTGATATATATATATATATATATTATTAATATAAAATATAGTAGTATCATTTATCGAAAAATATAATAATTATTTGTGCATATTTTCACTTTAAAACATATATATTTTTAATTTAATTTTTAATTTATTATTAGAAATTTAAAGCATATCAATTACCAATTTGGAAATATTTCATTTTCTAAACTGTTTTTGGGACAAATAAGAAACTCAATATTGAAACAATTTTTATTAATTTTTGTAAATGATAAATCATACCGAAATTTACCAAAAAAAACAATTGAATAAATGTTAATTAAATGAAAAATGAAATTGTTTTTTTTCATAAAACATTTTTATTTACTTTTCTGTAGATTTGAAGATAGCAATCAGATAACCATATATTAATAAATCGAGTTTAATAGCATTTTTATAAATAGTTTTTTAACATTAAAGTCATTATTTATTTATTTTATTTTTTATTATTATTTTTATTTGTTTGTTTTTATGGAGCAAATATTAAGATGATACATTACAAGATTATCACCGATTTTGGAATAACAAAAGTGAAATTTAAATAAATCTTTATTTGAAATAATAATTAAAGGATCTAATAATATTATTGTTTATTTCTCATTCAAAATCGAAATTTGTTTTAACGTATTAATTAAATATAAATTGGAAACTAGACAACTGGAATTTATAATTTTAGTTATATTTTTAGATTTGTTCTGATTTATTAATTTTGAGCTCAGAATTTACCCTGAAAATTTTATCAATAATTTTAAGTAAAACTACTAAATTTATTTTGATAAATTTAAATTTAGCTCGGAGGACTAATTGGTTTCATAAAACAATTTAATGTAAATTTTTGAAAAATTGCATAAATAATACCGAAAAATAAATAATATTTTTTAATTCCATTAAATTTTTAAATAATATATAATTTGAATTCAATTTTTTAATGTTATGTAATATATTTTAATTTTTTCTGTTAAATATATAGTTAATTGTCTTCTGAGTGACCAGTCATTTTTAAAGCGTTTTGCAATCATTCAAATAATTATTTCATGACAATAGTCTAAAACTGGGATAACCAACAAGTCGATCGCCGACCTATTTTTGGTCGATCTCAAAGTATTTGAAAGTTATGCCATTTTTTTAAAATTTCTTAATTTGTCAAAAAAATGTATTTAATAAAAACATTTTAAGTTCTTTCTGTAAATCAATTATTTCATTTTATAACTTCATTTATTTATTCCTTTTTTTACTTGGTAGATCAGTATTTATTTTATAATGCCAAAGTCGATCGCAAGTTAAAACATGTTGGCCAATCCTGGTCTAAAGTATTACATATACACTAGAATTTTGATTGTTTGTTAAAAAAAGACATACAATTTCCAAAAACAAAAAATAAAAACTACTATTTTATTTAAAATTTAATAAAAATAATTTTACATTCAAATAATAATTCAAGTATTAAAAAAGATTGTTTTAAAAATTTGAATTAATTTTACTCTCCCAGGTAATGTAGCCCCAGATAATTGATACTATATTTCATAGGTGGCCGAGAGTTTACTAGTCGCTTGTGAAGCTATTTTCGGTCGATCGAAGGTTATTTTGCTGTTTAGGATTCAAACCGGTTTTAATCTAGTAAATATCGGAATCTTGCATTTGATATATGTATACAATACAATAAAAACGGCACACCGTTCACGGTTGACAAATGATAACTTGATTGTATGATTGCATATGACGTAATGAAACACAATAAAACAAACTTTTAAAATTTTAAATATTATAGAAAATTTTCTTTGTCTTTAATGGGATTTTTTCTTTTGCTTTTCAGTCGACCATCATCAATATTTTTATTAACAAGTCGCTGCTAGAACCCAAAAATGTGGCTGTATATACTTTTCATTACAAATTTAAAATTTAATTTATTATTTAATAAATAATTAATTAGCTTAAAATTTCTTTTAAGTTTTCAGACTTAATTTAATTTATTAGTTAATTGAATTTATTGATCAATTGTCATTTAAAAAAAAGCGAAGAGAAAAACCAATTTTGAATTGATAATTTCTTGGTAGCATTATTAATTAAATTTTGAACAATTATATGATAATTTAAGCCTTTTGCTACAAATAATATATTTAATATAAATGAAACAATTTCGACTATAAGGTAGACCCAATAATTATTAATGATATACCAAATATTTATTGTGAAAAATTAAATATTCCATAGTTGATAAATTTTTCGATGATTTGTGTTTGACATATTTATTTGCATAATTTATTAAAACATTTTCGATTGAAAGAAATTTATTTCTGAGATGTTTCCCCCACTGATTAATTGAAAAAAAACAGTCAGTTAATCAAAATTACAATTTGTTGAAAAATCAAAATTTATTAACTCAAAATTCTTTGTAAGATCAAAAAAAAGAAAAATTAAATTCCACTATTAACAAATTTTTTATTTGGAATTTTGAATAAAATATTAAGGAAATATTATTGAGTATTAAAGGACAAAAAGATATATATAATAGAAAAATAATAATTTGAATGCTTTATTCAAAATTTCGTTGTAATATTTATATTAAATTTATACTGCTTTTGAACAAGAATGAACAATCATTGCAATAAGATTTGAGTTCTTTAACCCTTTGACCACTGTTGGGACATATATGTCCCAGTCAAATTTAAAAAAAATATAGATGCCTTATTCTTTGTACTATTACAACCAACGCTTGTCCCACTCGTGTTTAAAGTATTTTCGACTAGTTTCGTCAATACTCGTCAATATACGTTCTGCCGGCTAGCAAACGTAACATTTTATTTCATTCGTTGTCACATTTTTTTGGGAGTATTTATATCAAAAAGGTAAGCACATTTATTTTTTTGTGTATATGTTTATATTTCTTTTATAAAACTGCATGCAATAATAGTTTTTGCCTTACATTTACTTAGTGGGACATATATGTCCCATTAGAAAACACTGTTGGGACATACATGTCCCGCACTCAAATTTCAAATTGGCAGCATAGGAAAAATTTGAAATCAACATTACACGTTTTCAACAAGCTACATATCTGATTTCTATCGTTAAAGTTACAGAAATATACAAAATAAATATACAAAAATCAGCAAAGTTAATATAGAGAGAGTAAAAATAAAACAATTTAATATTTCAAAATAAATTTCTACATAAAAATGCATCGTTTTTTAATAAATGACAATATATATAAAACAAATAAATTCAAGACATTTCAAAGAGACTGATTTTTAGATAAATAATTATTTTTCGGGCTAATAGTAAGAGTTTCGTTCTCAGGGTGATTGGTCCTTAAATTTGATGGAATTTGGTAAGTTAATATGAGACTCTGATAGCTTTCTTCTTTTCGAAATAAACATCTTAAGTACCTCATAAATCCAACTCGGAAGTTTCTTGAAAAGAAATAATAAATCCACGGGTTGACGCAACTGTTACTACTTCCCAACCATTGAATCATTGGTACAACAATAGAGTATTCAAATTCGGACTGTTCATCTGTTGAAGTTCCAAAATATTGCTTCATATTATAGGCATACAAAGGTAACCAACTAAATGCAAACATTATCACTACAATCACCAGCATTTTAATCACCTAAGAAAATTAAATAAATATTTATTTATATTTATATTAAAAGAAGAAGGATATATTTTTATATATTTAAAAAAATAAATTGTAAATTGAAATTTGTTGAAAATTTCTTTTTTCCCGAAAAAAAACCAACTAAACAAGTTATAAACAAAAAAAGCTGTGAATTATCGGACCGAAAAATTGCATTATAGAAAAATCATTGAAGCGTGTAACTAATTATAAAATTATACAATTTATTAATTCCAATTTAGTAATGAGATTGATAAAATTAAAGGAAAACAAATAACATTGTCCAATAACAATTTTCACGTGAATTTGTAAACAAAATATTTATTTTTGAATTACAAATGTTATTTGTGAAAATTCAAAAAAAAGTGATTGGTTGATTTTTAAGTGTGCATGCAAATTAGTCAAAATATAGTTTATTTTATTTATTATCGGTGTTGATGTAGTAAAGATATTATAACAACTTCTTTCGATTTTCACCTTTAATTTCTTTTCAAAATTTTGATCAAAATCATATGAAACAGGCTGTGTCAAAAATTCATGAACAGTAAATTTGCAACAGTATAAATGGTTCTAGGACAAAATGTCATGGACAAAATGTCATGGACAAAATGTCATGGACAAAATGTCGTGCACAAAATGTCTTTGAAATAGATAAGTATTTTTGAAATAGAAAATCAAATTCACTAAGTCTAAGCATTTATTTTTCATATTGTACTCATTTAGTTGTACATTCAAATCTGTAATAGTATGACTTAACTATTTTCACCTCTGGTATGTTTTTTTAACTGTTATTTTTAACTGTTACCGTTATCTTTATATATATATATATATATATATATATATATATATATATATATATATATATATATATATATATATATATATATATATATATATATATATATATATATATATATATATATATATATATATATATATATAGATTAAATATAAATTATTGAGAGAAGACAGGTGTGAACAATATGTCAGCAAAATCAAATCAGGAAAATGTATAATAATGGGATGTACTATTATATACAATGAAGTTACTGTATAAAATCCCAGATATTCAAATACAGTCGATTATCGTTAATATATATTTGGGGAAATGTATTAATCTATACAAATATTGTCTCAAAAAACTGAATGCATGTTCGAACCCGAATTATTTCCTGACCTGAGACTTTTAAAATATAACCCTATGTGTCAATATTTTTTGGAGTGGAAAAGTTGTTTTATTAGTAATTAAACATTTAGATTACATTTCATTCGTTAATAATATGGTAATTGAAATCATACTATTGTTTGAAATTTGAAGGGCTGAAAAGTTATATTTATAATGTTGTGTTAATTCAGTTTATTAATTTCAAAATGAATATTCTTTCCGATAATGGTTAAACTCTAAACAAAATTAAATTATGATTGACATAAAATATAACAGAAACAGATCAATAGTACGCTCCTAAATGTCTGTGTTGAAAATAAATGTGAAATATGAAACTGTAACTGTTTCATGTGTAAAACACATAATCTTAGATACTTATAAATAAAAATTTCCAGTTTTATTAACTTAATATAAGAAACTGCAGCTGATACAAAAATTAAGTGTTGCTACTCATTGTGGGTTTCTGATATAGACGTACCATAAATAATGTACCTTTACTATATTTATACCATATTCAATAAAAAATAACAATAATTTACGACATTTAAGAGTCCCGGAAATCTTCATCTGGACACCGGGACAGCTTCATTAAAACCGGGACGTAGTGACATTCTATATATAATAATTAAGGCTTTTATATATAATTAATTAAATTAATTAATATTTAATTAAACAAATTAAACTCTGCCTAACCTTACTAATTTTTTCTGTTTTACATAAATTTTTATTTATCTTAAAAATAATTTCAAATTAAAGTTACCTTGATTTTTCGTTTTTCGATCACATTACATTTTCTTTGAAATAAAAGATTTCTTTTTGACACAGCAAACCCGATTAAAGAATAGCTAATGCATATTATGACGAGGGGGCATACATAGAGAAGCGTAAACATGACAAGCGCAAAGTACCATTTTTGCAAATGTAACATATTCAATGGCCATTTCTGATAACAACGATACCAAATTTTCTAGATGAAGCATTTTAACATTATTTTAATATTGTAAATTAATTAAATTTATAAATAAAAAAACATAAAAAAGTAAACTTTACATAAATGTTTTCTGTTTCTAATATTGGGTCGGTTCTTTCGTGAGTATGAAAGAGAAGCCAGGGTAAAATCAAGATTAGTGCTTCCAACCAAATAAGAATTAAAATAATAACGCATTTTCTTTTACTAATCCACCTTTGTCGAAGAGGATAACAAATTGCAGCATACCTAAAAACGTCAATTTATTTTTTTAAATATATAAATAACTACAGTAAATATTTATTTCACTTCGCAAAGATATATCCTATGATGGCATTTTTTACATAAAGACCTCATTTCACAATCTATAAAAATGATAGTCACTAAGAGTGATGCACATTTTACTTATAAATTTAATGCATACGTCCGAGTTCATATAATTGTTGCGAAAAATAAAACACAGTATATATTAAAAATAAAGGTTTCTTTTAACCCACATAAATTATTGTAAAAATATTAGTTAAAGCTTTATTGTGGTTTTCAATTTTGGCTATTCATTTAAATGTTATGGGTGCTGTTAGTATCTTTTTTCCCGAAACTTCGGGTGTTAATTGCATCGATCATTAATTTACAAGTAAATTCACGCTTTCAATAAAATATATATTCATTACACAATATTTAAACAAAGTTAGTAAAATCCAAACTATGTAATTTTCTTGACAGGATATTTTTAAACATTCATACATATCTTCAACATACGATTTTTAATTACTCTATTTTTTAATGTGATTTATTTTATAAATTAATTTCAGTTATATTTTAATAAACTTATATATTTAATAAGACTTTATGAGACTTTTTATTGTAAATTTATATTTGATTTTAACTATTCTAATTATTAAAAGTTTTACTTGATAATTATTTTTATTTGTTTCCTTTACAAAATACTTCTTTTATTACAATTAATTTATAGAAATCTTTAGAGTATGTTAAACATCTAACGGGTGCAACGCCATTTTGCTTTTATTTTCATTTTACATTTATTATTTTTAAACTCAAATCTTCAAAATTTAAAATTAGAAAGTCAATCGGTCGCAATGTAAATCTCATAAATGCAACTGAATAAAATAATATATTTCAAAAGGTGTATAAAATACATCTGAAAAAATTCAATTTATAAAAATTTAATAATGTCTGATAATGCAGTGTCACGATATTTCTAAAAGTTTTGTTCAATTTATTAAATAATCTTTATTTTTCATTGTGAATTGCTGTTTTGCAAATCACTTTTATTATTGTCTGATGATAATAAGACATATGTGCTGTGAGTAGAGGCATGGGAATAATTGAAGGATTTGAAATATATATTTGTTCCATTTCCGCGACTGAGATTGGCAAAATCAAACAAGCGGCCATAATCGATATTGATCCAAAACAATTATTTGGTCTTTCTTTTTCAAACTTCAAATGCGAGCTAATATTTTCATTAGGTAAACTCTGAACACTGATGACACAGAAATATATGAAGAACCAAGAGATTGATGTTAATGCAATTATACATTGAATGTTGAAATGAAGCGGTACGATGTTCCACAAATTGTTGCAATTTCAGATTTTTGAATAGATTTTTAATTTTCTTTTGATCAGTTGAAAAACAAAGGTGGCGAGAAAATGTTCATATTTAAATTTAAACATAATTTTTATTTATTACATAAATAATGGATTTGTCATTTTAATTTAAATAATTAAAAAAACCTAATAAAATTAAATGTGAATGTTTGATGCACTACACTGTATATTAATAGTAAAAACAGGCAAGATATATTTGTCAGTCATTTTATATATAGCTGTGGAAAATGAATAAGATATTTTCTGGTTAATATTAAACTGCATTTAAAACTTGCACCTAATGTTTTGTAAATTTATAGCGTTAAATGTAATAATTACTGTAGAGATATACAACTAATTCGAATAAAGATTTTATTCAAATGAAAATTGCAATAAATAATTGATATATCTGCTCCAATAGTCAATATACCAACGAAACCACGGACACTTGATCTGGAGATTGTTGAAGATCTTGACCATCATCTGAGAGATCATAGCTAATAAAACGAAGGTTTCAGTTTCTTGAATGTTAGTTTTGACGCAATTTAATGATTGGGAACTTGAATGTTTCATAGTTTTTTTATACTGAATTGGATTTTGGAAAAACAGTTAGGATTTCATAAACAATGATTTTTAATTTGATTTTAATTTAATAAATTTAATAATATATTTTAAGTTCAATTATTAAATTGATAAAAGTGGGAGTCAGATGCACTACAATAACCCCCGCCGAAGTACGCGGAGCGTATCAAAAGATAAAGATGGCGATAATTGTGGAAGCAGTCACTGAAGATCATAATCCGAGAGGTATTGAGGGAGTTTACGTGTTCGCCTGGAGGGTAATGGTGGATTTTTTTGAAGGTGTTGAACATTTTGTGTGTCTGGTAGTGTTGTCGGTTTTTCCATGTCTTCTAATATTTCTTCGTTTATGTTATAGTCTTTTGTGATATGGTTGTTTGGGATTTCGTCGTATTAAGGGGTGCAAAAGGCTGGTTTAAATCTTGAAAGGTTTATCATGACGTGGTTGTTGTCAATCTCGAGTTTCGCTGTATTTTTGTACAGCTCTATGATGCGAAACGGACCTTTAAATCTGAGTTTAAGGTTTGAAGAGTCAATAGTTCTTATCTATGCGTGAGTTGCAGAGGAAAGGGACTATGGTATATAGGTTTTGTAAGACGTGGAATATGTGAACGAAGGATTAGTATCTAAGCTCAAAAAATGCTTGTGTGTTATATTGATGTCGTCTAATGGTGAGCCATTGTAAAGATCGATAAGTTCATTGGGCATGAAAGTGTTGGATCTAAACAAAGGTTGTGAAGGAGACACGCCACTTGAACGATTGGGTGTGTTGTGCCATCTTTTTCAATAAATGGTAACGCTTTGACCCATAAAGTTGAAGTTGAGAGTATTCTGAGAGATGCTTTCAAAGTCCGATGAGCGCGTTCGACGTGACTGTTTGTTTGCGAAGCGTGTAGGATTGGTCTGAGAGTGTTTTTATACATTGTATCATAATTTATACCGTCTATTGTCTGTAGTGAGATTTTGAAATGGACGAGATCTTCTGAGGTCTCTGGGATTGAACGGAGAACATCTTGAGTAATTTCTGGGGCTGATGAGATAGATGCTGAAATGTTTCTGGAGTGAGTAATTATTTTAATTGTAATATTATCAATAACACTTTCACAACTTGTTTTATTATATTCATTGAAAATAATTTTGATCATATAATAATTCGAAAATTTATAATTTAATTTTTTCACAGAATTCTCTTTTCATTTAAACATAGTTTTATAATTATTTTTTTAATATTAATAATTAATTCCGCTATTCCATGTTAATTTGTTTTATCATTATTGTTTAAAAAATTTAAAGAGAGATAAGTATAAAACATTTGCAAAAATGTTTTTTTCTGAATCAATGGTATCTATAGAAAGTATTTAAAAATAATTTAAATTATATTTTAAATAAATTTTAACCTTAAATTTTAAATCCATCAAACAAAAATCGTTGATTTTATAAATTATTCTGATTTTAGTATGAAAAACAAAAGGATTAGCTATGAAAAGTTTATATGAAAGTAAGGCAATGACAATAATGGACTAAATTATTTTATTTATATATTACAGTATTTTTGTATCTGTTAATAAGAAAAATATCCCATGCACTGATAATATTACAAAAACAATTAAATCATAATAAAATGAAATAAAGGAAAAAATTGAGAAAAATTAAACTTATCACAATTTCCTAATAATTTCTTTTGTAATTAATTGTTAAACGAAAATAAGTATAAAACTCCAAAAATATAATAAAATTAAAAAGAAATCCTAAGGATCAATTGGATTGGCAAAGGCTACAATGGAAATTTACAAAGAAAATGATGACCTTATACGACCCAAAATGCATACGATTTAAAGGTTTTATCAACCCTTGAGATTCTAAATTGACATTAATTCACCTTATTATGCTGAAAAGGCTAAAAGATGGATGTAGATTCATCCCGAAACAGATTGATAACAGATTAACTGTTCTTTTAGGTGTCATTTTCTAGTTTCTTTGAAAGTTGAATTTCATTAATTGAAGAAATTATTATAAAGTTTTTGGGTCAGGTATGTTTGGTATCAGATATGTTTCTCCACCCAATTTGACATCATGTATGTATCCCGAATAAAATACAGGATTATTTTTATATAAATTAAATGAAGATAAAATACATTTATTTTTTATTTATTTTAATTAGCAAGTAATTGAAAAAATGCCGAAACCTGGTCTTCTTTATTTCTTTCTCTAAACATAAATTCCTTCCAAAAACAATTTCGTTGACAATGCCTTTCATTGCTTTGATCTTCATTTATAGTCGATTGTTATAGGATTCAACGTGCTGGATTATCACGCCAATATCAGGATTCACTAAGTTGTATTTATAGCAAATAGTGAAATACTCGTGTTCATCATTGTGTGTATTAGAAGCTGCTAACACATCTTCTAAATTATTTTTTAAATCCGGTTCAAAAATTAACGTCATAATTCCAAGTATTTATTTAATGAAATATTGTATAATTTTCAAACAAATTTTCAGCGTTGAATAAAATATTTTCAAAACTATTTATTAAAATTTCGATATTTAAAATATATTTATTTAAAAATTATTTACTAATAAGACTTTTTTTAAAAAGCTTGTTTAATTTTTCAATTTAAAAATTTCAATTTAAAAAATTCAATTTAAAAATTATTTTAAAAGTTATTTTAATAGTCAATTATTTATCATTTAAAATTATCTTAATAAATCATTAAAATATTTAATTCTCAGCTGAAAACACCTCACATTCCCCTTCTTTAAGAAATTTCTTCATCTTTTCAAAATTTCTTTGAAGCATTTTCCAACATTGGTCTTGTAGCAGATATCGGCGATCATGGATCTTCTGCATTATTCTGTATGGCCCTTCTTATCTTTCATTGTCTTTCGTTCTTGATTCTACTTCATCTCCAATATTGAATGATCTTTTTGTCTGCATTGTTTCTCGTGTATCGTCTTTTTGTGAAATCGCCGCTTTACTATGAAATTGTTCTTGAGCTATTTTTTTTCCAAATATTACTTTTGCGGGACTTCACCCAATTGATTTCTGAAATGTTGCATTAATGATAAATTCAATCTCTGGTATGATCCCTGCCCAATCTGTTCTACTATTTTCTTTTAAAGATGCATTTATATAGTCTCTTATTGTCCTGAATTGATTTTGTAAAATCTTTCATCGTCTTAGATTCAAATACCTTTCTACAACACTAAAAAAATAATCGGTAAAAGTGTTTTGGCTGATCTATCTTGAACAATAGAAGCAAACTCTAATGCTGGTTTATGGGATATATAAACGATACAAAATGCACAACAAGCAGGTGTGGATAAATACGATTTTCTTTATAATACGATCAGGTATGTTTTCTTTATCATCACAACATAGTTTCCGGTGCTTGATTTCTTGAAAATAACTCTACCACTAAAACATTTTCCATACATGACAACAAATTAATGTTTTTGACTATTGAAAAAGTAAACATGGTTTCCTTGTGATAACTTCAGCTCAACACCGTTCTAAATTTCCTTTCTTGACAAACTAATAGAAAAATAATAAATACAACAGGAACATTTACTTTTCATCATCAAAAATAGATAATCATACTCCCATTCATCATGATAATTATAGGTTTACGTTTTTTATCATATTCATGTCCTTTTGTGCTACCTTTCTAATTAAAAATGTCAACTACTTTATATTATTTTAAGTAAACGCTAAATTTAGCAATATTTAACTTCAGCTATTTCAGTAGAATAATGTTATTAGATTTGTTTAGCAATAGATTTCATTTAATTTTATTCTCACCACCTTGTTTTTTTTCAAATTATCAAAAGAGAATTAAAATGTATTCAAAAATCTGAAATCACAAAAGTTTGTGGAACACCTTACCACTTCATTTCAACATCCAATTGCATTAACATCAATCTCTTTGTTCTTCATGTATTTCTGTGTCATCAGTGTTCAGAGTTCATCTAATGAAAATATTAGTTCGCATTTGAAGTTTGAAAAAGAAAGACTAAATAATTGTTTTGGATCAATATCAATTATGGCCGCTTGTTTGATTTTGCCAATCTCAGTTGCCTGAAATGGAACAAATACGAAACGAAGCTTTGAATTCATATTCTAAAAGGTCCTTACATTCTTAATTATTAATCATGTTCAATTTCTTTTATCTAAATTTCTTCATTGTACTATCGATCAATATCTTGCTTAACATTTAACATAAATTTTAAGGAAAGCCTTTACCAAAAGTTGTTTTATATTATTATTTATAACAGCAATTTGATTTTACATGGATCCATAAGTCTAAAATGGTTGATATGATTAGTTGTCACTCAGTTTCATAATGTAATTAATGTAATAATTTATTATTGTATATTTTAAAATAAAATTAGAATTAATTTCATTTTCAAAAATAAAAATTTAATTTAAGAAGAAAAGTTTTGGATGTTCATAAATTATTGATTGCTATAATTATTATAATTATTATTCGCTCTTCAAAGGAAAATACTGTCTGCTGTGTATTAAATTGTTTCTCACATTTTATAAACGAAATATTAAAAGATAAAAAAAACAGGTATAACTTATAATTTCATTCTGTAAGTATTTATATATACTAATGTCCATCATTGCTTTTCTCAAGTTCTTGATCTTATCGACTGAAGGAATTGATTAATATTAGTATTGTTATGTGTGTTTGTGTTTGTATTGTAGTATTCGATGTGGTGTACGGTTTGTACAAATGCGTTGAGTAAATAGTTGCGTATTCTGTTTTTAAAGATAATTTCAGATTCGTGTTATTTATTAGTTCATTTCTAATCCTGCTAAGATTGTATTTGGATCTTAGATTGGAACTAAAATGTCAAGGGTACAATGCTACATACATGTTTGTTCACAAGTTCTTGATCATTGGTGATTGATGAAATTAAATAATATTGTTGAGGATATCTAAATAGTTAATTAAATAATTGTTAAATGATTAAAAAGATCAGTGGGTTGGAAATGTACGAAATTGTGGATGAAGTGAAAAAACTAAATTGAAAATGAGCGAAAAATAACAAAATTAAACAATGAAATACGACGAAGTCGTTTGAAATTAACAAATTCAATTTAAAATGGAAAGACGATTTACAATTTAAGTAAAACATATTCATTTGGATACCATATACCATAACAAATTCGTGTATAGTTAAAAGAAATACATAGTTATCTGTGGTAAAATTTACCAAATATTTCAAACATTGATCAACATATATTTTATAGTTTTTATTTGGTTAATAGTATACCGGCGCGCGTATATAAAACTTCATAAAAACTTCAAAATCCCTTTGCAATACGTTGGATCATCACAAATAACATTTGGGCGGTACCCTGAGAAAAATACTTCGAAATGAGGCATTAATCGCCTAAATAATTTGTCAGAAACCCTCAATAATAAACTTTGAGTTAGCAAGCCCCTACTTGTAAAGTTGATTTGACCTACATAAAAACTCTGAGAAAGTTTGTGTAAAACCTTTTAAATCTTAAAAATCATAAAATAGGAGTTGACCTACATAAAAATAATAGGAATTTTTTGGGGGAAAATCCTCAGCCGGGGAAGAGGTATGTCAGTTAGCGGGCCCATATACATTTACTTTAATGACTTAGTATTTAACAAGATCAATTAAGAAAATTAAAGTAATCTAAATTATATAATAAATTATTTTTAAAAAACATCTCATAAGAAATGATATTATGTAAACTTTTAATGTAAACTTTTAAGTAATGTAACGTAAAATAAAGTTTTAATGTAATGTGATGAAATGGAAGAGGATGCGCGGACAAGCACTGAAAAATTTAAAACTCAAACGTTGCATGTCTCAATAACCCAATTAATGAAAGATTTCAAGCATATGTAATTATTTATGAAAACCTTTTGTTTTTGTAAAGCTTGCTGAACATTCTGCAGAAAATATATATAAACATGCAAGATGTTTGTTTGAAACTTACAAAACGATGTTTTATGCAGGAATGTGTCCATCTCAAAGTCAAATAATGTATTAGGTTTGTCGATATTAAAGCTTAGTAAATTGATGTTAAAAATTAAAAACATATTTTTAAAATTAAATATTTTTGTTTTGGGAGAAGTTTTCCTGTACTTTAAAGGATTTAATTTTTATCGGAATTCAACAATGGTGTAAAATAGGAAGAATACAAAAGGCCAAACAAACAAAATATATTTAATTTATTAAAAAGAGAGTGAAAACTATAAATCAGTAATACGTCGATGTTTGCTGATAATCACGAATTTTTGGCACTGGCTTTTTCAAGTGAATTTCAAGGAAATTTCAAGGCAGTACCGAAAATTCGTGAGTATCAACAAACATCGATATATTACTGATTTATAGTCTTCAAACTCTCTTTTTAATAAATTCAATGGAAAAAATAATCAGTGGTAAAATTGGAATAAAAAAAAGTTCTTATAATAAAATAAATTTATTTTAATTAACTCATTAAATAATAACTATTACGTCATCATTGTTTTCGTAAATAACTATTAACATATATTATTATGCCAGAATGATGATGAGAATAATTTCTTTCAAATATATTTCGTTTGTTTGGTCTTTTAGCATTTAATTATTTGGCTTTGGATGTGAGGAAGACAAACATAAATTCAAAGATGTAACAAAAATTTCAAATGTAATAAAATCATTCAAAGTTCAAATTTTGTACATATTATTTTATTGAAAGCATATAGAAAGTTCTTCCGTTTTTTGGTGCAAGATATTTTTCAGAAATATGAACAAACAGAGCACTTTAATGCCTTTCATGGAATATCACTTCAAATCATGTTTCAATATAGCATATTAAAATTAGATTTGCTATTACGCGTCTTAAAAATATTATAAAATGATTTAAAAAAATGCAAAAAAATATTTAATTAGAAGTAATGTTTAAAATGAGAGAATTAAAAATTAATTTTAACTTTTTTTTATGAGTGTAAATTTTCATAACTAAAATTATTTATGCGTTTTTATTTATTATTTTGATTTAATACAAATTAAAATTAGAGATTTCTAACCTTTCAATGGATATTGCTACAAGAGTGTTGACTGAAGTGCTAATAGTTACTCCTTGAATAAATGGAACTGATTTGCACATAAAATTCCCGAGAACCCAACCTGTAATATTTAAAATGTAAATGTATAATCCTAAAAAATTATAACATTAAAGAATTTTTTAATTAATTTATTATTTATTAAAAGTGATTAATTTTATTGACAGTGAAGCAGGTCCATGTTTTGTTATAACGAGAATTTTAAAGATTTGTGTTTCAATAAATTTTAAAATGTTGAACTTTAGTGTGTTTTTTAGTTATAGATAATTTATTATGCAAATTTATCATATAATAAGGTTTATTAAAAATGTCTGAAAAAAATAAATTGTTTGGTATACTCGAATGGGCTTAGTAAAAAAGTTGGTAAGCTTTATATATTTATTTGATAAAGACTTTTTTTGTTAAACACTTTTTAATTTATTTTTCTATTTTTAATAATGTTAAACTGATTTTTATATTAAATCATTTTTTTAATAATAAATTTTTTCAATTTTGAAAAAAACAGTATTTTTTTAAATTCATCAAAATTTAGAAATTTATTAAAAATATGTATGCGATTTTGTACGTAAATTTAGTATTAAAGGTTAATAGAAATTTAACTAATTATAAATGTCAAATAAAATATAACTTATTGATTTGAACTTTCGCCTAATAGTCATGGTGGTGGTAATTAAATCTGGAAATTAATATTGTTTATTTTGTTTATTACATTAATTTTAAGTAATTCATTTAGTTTAATAAAGTGTAATAGTTAAAACACTTGGAATAATTGAAACCTTCTTTAAGAATGAATTTGACTATTATTATTATTATTATTATTATTATTATTATTATTTATTATTATTATTATTATTATTATTATTATTATTATTATTATTAATCTACATTTTATCTATCTTAAAATGGTTGTTTATACTAGTATATATTTAAATAAATTTTAACCACATCTAAAAATTTTAATTTGAAAGCTATAAAAAAGCCTTTTTCTAAATATTTTAAAGTTGAGAAAAAATATTGCCGAAAATCTTCGACCAGTCAGATGGAAGGATAGCTTTTCCATCTGACTGTCGGTATGCGGCACATACTATGCGCGTTTATTGTATTCTCGTATTCGCGTCTGTGTGCGTGTTAAAATTATTCTTATTCGTGTATGTGTGCGCACGCGGACGCGGAAAATGTTTTAATTGAATTCTTTGGGATTTATTATTTTGGAATTGAATATATCCAATTCAGAACTTGCTGGAAAGAGATATTTTCATATTTAAAGGATTTTTTGGGAATTTAACGGAAATTTGGATATCTAAAAATTGTTTTAGTATTTGCTCGCTGTTTTTGAAGTTATCAAGATAGTTTACTTCTAATGCTATTCCTTTACAAGGTTCTTTTCAAGGTTCTATGCCAAAAATATATTATAGACATTTATATGCACATTTCAAAATCTATTCCGCCTGTGGATAGAATTTCTTGTCGTTGTAATTATTGTGATCTATTCAATATGATTTTGCATGCTGAAATAGGCTTAGTTCTACCCGAACAGTGGTTATGGGAAATAACTTGTGGATTCATTTGCCAGTGTCGGTCGTTTTGCCGTTTGAAAGAAATAAAATTTTCGCTTCACATTTAAATTGAATTTGACTTAATAGTCGTATTTAAATTATTCTTGCAATTCTTTAAATATCAAATGAAAACATATTAAATTAAATTAAATTTTGTTATAAACCGAGGATAAATTTTACATGATACAACTGAGCACGTAGTTGAGAAATACTCAGAAATGACAAGAATTTATTCTTCAACATAATGATATGTATGACAAAAATGAAAAATTTAATCACAAATTTAAATAATAATAAAAGATTTAATTAATATATTATAATAATTTTAATAGTGTAATTTAAACCACATTTATTTTATTCAAAAAATTATTGTGAAGTATTTATATCCTCAAAAAACTGCTAAATATGGAAATTTTAATTAAATAAATATTAATATATGAAAAAAGTTACCAAATGTGTCAAAAGTATGAGCTGTTCTTGAGCACAATTAAAATTAATAATGGGAACTAAATTTTAAAATCTTTCAACTATCTATTATGATTTTATTCTTTTATGAAAATTTGTTAAGGTTTTGTGTATTATTATATACAAATTAATGACTGAGTGATAATGATAAATATATCTCCAAATTCAATATATACACTTAATTCCAGAAGTTAAAAGTCTCTATAATACATGTTGGTGTGTTCATCAGTTGATGACTCACCGTTTATGAGAATGTGAAGTTATTTACTTCATTTCATTTATTCAATTTTACAAGTAAGTTTTTTTAATTTAAGTAACTTTTAAGGTTTGAATTTTGATTATATAAAATTATGAGATCACTATTCAAGCTTTTAAATGTTACTTGTAGTCAATATTTTGATTGTAAATTATTTTTAATTAATTTTCAGGTTTTTTTAGGATTTTTATAACTATGAATTTATTTGGAATTATTTCGATAAAATGTAAGTTAGATTAATATTTTTAACTATGAATAAATAAAGAAATCACCAAAAACATTTTTTTAAGACATTTAAGAAAGAAGCGGAGTAGTTTTTTAAGTTTTTGTAATGTTCTTTTTTTCAGCTCATTTATATAGTAAATTTTGTCATTTTATGTAATTCTATGAAAATATTATTTTTTTATAGAAGTTATAAAAATTTACGATTTTCGAATTTTTTTCCAGAGAAATATCTAAAAAATCTAAAGAAAAAATAATCTAAAAAAATTTTGCACACAGGTAAGTTTGTGTGTTGCGATAGTATAATTTTATCGATTATTTTTTTAGATTATAGAAACTTTTATATTCTGGATTTAAGTGTAAGCAGAAAACATGTACATTGCTTGATGCAATCACACACGCTTCTAGTGTCAGATACCGAATATATACATCCGTATTGAATTGTTTCAATTAGTCAAACAAATTTGCATATAATTTATTTGCGCGTTGGTATAATGGTATTAAGATTATTGAAATTACATAAAAACCGTAACGCTCAAATTGTCGACTTAACCCAGATGTTGCCAAAACTATTTTATTCAAAAAAAACATAAAATTAGTAAAATCTTATTTAAAGTAGCTAAATAAAGTTATTTTACTTTGAACATTTTAAACAAAGAAGTTAACTGGTCAAGACTTGTAATTGTGATGTGCTAAACACATTCCTATTATAGAAATCGTTAAATAACTAGCGTATGCAAAATAAAAAAATATATAAGGAGCGTTCTTTTAAAAGGACGGTGGCAACATTTGGGTTAAAGCAGATTCAATTTAAAAATGGTATGTTATTAATGATATAAACTTACATAATAAACTTGTTAAATGATTATATAAATGTAAATATTTTTTTAATTGTGTATAAAAGATATTAGAAGTATATATAAAGACAATATCAGGTATTTAGTGATAACAGAAAAACGTTTTTGATAGTTATTTAGAAATCTAGAATTTCTTAAAATTAATTTATTTAAATATAATTTTGATTTTACATCCCCGTCAACACCAAAAAAATAAAAGGCTACTTGACAGGGTTTTCATAAAATCAATAAATAAAAAAAATACATAAATATCCCATTTTATATTTATAAAAATTAAATTTCACTGCTGAAATTAACCAATAATAGCAACAAAATATTTAATAACTAAAAACACTTGAAAATAATTTAATTATTTTTTTTGGTGTAATTGTTTACTTTTATCTTAGGTTATTTGAAAACACCGATAAAAAGATATCTAAATTAAAAATAAAGTTTTATCAAAATTGAGTAAACATTTATATTACTCAGTAAACTTTGAAAAAATTCTAATTTTAATAATAGAAAATCAGTTAATTTGCAATTATAATTATAAGTCGAGTACATTTTAAAAGGTTTTTATGTCCTGAATTGGAAACTCGAGTATAAGTCGAAATAACAAAAATAAAAAAAAGGTTTAACGATTTCATTAAAAATTAATTTGTACGTTTTTTGACCCGCGTATAAGTCGAAGTGGCTATTTTGACTTGAAAATTTGACGTAAATTTCTCGACTTATACGCGAGTATATATGGTATTTTAAATTGAAATGTAACAATATTTTTGCTATTTTTACATAAGAATAAAATTTTAATTATTTATTTTAATATTTTTTCATTTTTTAATTGTTGTCTATGGTTTTCAAACATTATTTGGGTATTGCCAATATGGTTACATTAATGTGATATAAATTTAATTTAAAAATATTTATAATTAATTTAATAAAATTAAAATTTATTTATTTAAACTTAAGTTTGATTTATTTTATTAAAACATTATTTATTCAAATTAATTGTAACAATCAATTTAACGTAAACTTATGCAAATTATTTTGGTAAAAAAATTAAATAAAAATCTTGTATTTTACAGTATTTTAAATTAACTTAAATTGTTATCAACAATTTGTTTACGAATGATAAATTAATTACAATAATGTCAATTTGTTTATTTTATTAAATTTTTAATAACTTAGCCAATCGAATTTCAAATAAATTAATTAATTAAAGTTCATTTTTTATTTGTTTAATTTACTAATCAAATATCATATTAAATGAAAATTATTTTTGAATTAACTTTCCTTTAATCCGATAGACAGTCACGTTTTAATTTCAATGGCTTCTAACCGCTAGGAAAATTCGAATAATTTTAGTAAATAAACACGGCGTAGAAGTTATTTATAATAAATATTTTGGTAAAATTACTAATTTCCACTAAACAGAAAAATCTAGTGTATTTACTAATTCCCATAATTATTGAAATTTTCTTTTCAAGAGGAAACTTGTTTTCCAATTTAAATCATTACATGTGTATAATATACGAACAAAAACTCTTGGGTACCAATAAAATTTAGATACCCAACATTATTGAAATTATTTTTATTTTAAAATTATTAAATTATTATTATTTTGATATACATGGATTTGTAGTAGTGTCTAAAATAGGAATCCTAGGTCGCCCCAACCCCTCCCGAAGGGTGAGCGAGGATAAAAAAAACAAACTTGTTTTGTTTATTTTACGAGCGAATATAGGGTGGGGGCCTTGGGTTCCTATTTTAGACACTACTAAGCTTAAAAAAAGTAAAAAATGGATTTAATTGTATAATTAGTAAAACATTATTTATTCAAATAAAACATTCCAATGAAAACTTGTAAATTTGTAACTTATTCAGTGTAGCTGCAATCAGCAAGCTGGAAAGTTGTTTTAAAAGCATACATGGAGTCAGATCAATAATTGTTAATATCTTAATTCACAGACAACCTCATTTTTCGCTTTGAGAATATTTTTGCAAAAATGAGTTAATAATTGAATAGGGAATATTCATACACAAGCATTCAATAAATATTTTATATTTTAATTTTCAATCATATATTTAATTTATTATTTTTATTTATAATTTTATTATCTACTTTTATTATATTATTTAAATCTATTTAAATCTGGAAATTAAATACTAATTCTATTTAATTACTTTTCCATCTCCCTTTTTAAGCCACTCCATGTTTCTTATAAGCCTTTTTCCATTCTCAAATTTTACTTCATAACCTCAGCAGGTCCAAATTATCTATCCTCGTCATTGTTGTTCTCATTTCTTTTTACCATCACTATATCTCCTACTTTGAATTTTCTTTCTGTTATTTCGTTAAAACCTATATTCTCAACCGACATATTCTTTTTCCAAAAACTCTTTCACTTGGAGTTTGTCTAATTGTTTTCTGAAATGTGGAATTTAACATATAACTCGACTTAACATAAACTCTACCCAATTCTTGTGATCTTTATCTTTTAGAGTGATATGAATGGCGTATCTAATTGTTTTGAATTATCTTTCGATTAGACCATTTGCTGAATGATGGTACGGGCTTGAAAATATAATTTTAATGTTGTGCTCCTTCATTAAATTATCCATAGCTTTGCTCTCAAATACTTCACCCCTGTCACAATGTAGAAATCTCGGCGCACCAAAATTTAAAATACAATTATTTCTTAAAATTGTTGTAACGGTTTTTTCGTCTTGTGATTTCACTACTTGTAGTGCCACATATTTACTAAAACTATCGATAATTCCTACGATATATCTCATTCTATGCGGACTTTGTTTTAGTTCACTACAAAAATCTACAAATATTGTTTCTAAAAAACCTGGTTCTGGCATTTTGCAAATTTTCTCCCTAGTTCGTGTTGCTGAAGTTTTCCTCTTTTGACATTTTCACAACTTTGAACTACGACTTGGATCGTTCGTTTCATGTGTCTCATTGAAAAATTATTTGACACATATTTCTCAATTTTTATTGGTCCAGCATGGCACAGTTTCTTATGATACTTTTTAATGAATTCAATTCTTTTATCATCCGGAATCCATTATTTATTGTTTTCTGTCAAAGTAACTCCATTGTTTATTATGAATTTGTCACCCTCCTTTTTTATGTTGTTTATGATTTCTGTAATTTCTTTTGAATTCCTTTGCCATTCTTGTTCTGTGTTTTCTGTAATTATTGCCAAATATTTCGTACTAATTCTATTTAATTACGTTCACAATTAGTATTGAAAAAAAAACTATGAAAAAAAATTTATAAAATCACACAATTATAAAAAATTATTTATAAAGGGAATGATGGTTTATGGAAATTTTTTATTTATTGATTTTTTATTAGATCTGGCAGAAAAAAAATAAATGAAAATAAAATAGAAATAGAAAATTGATCTTTAATATATTCCTAGAGCATGAGAACAAGTATATATTATATATATATATAGAAAGAATATGGTGCCTTGTTAAAAACATCTGAAATCCTATAGGGTGGTGTTATCTATAGTAAAGGCCAGACAGAGGTTTCTCATCAGAATAAGCATTGCTCTAAATTACCGTGGGTTGATGGACCTACACCAAACACCACTGAGAACCGTTTTCTATAATATAACAAAAAATCAATAATCTTACATTATAGAAACATACATACTTACTTTGATTTCACGTTGATGTTCTCATTTATAGCTCAATGAGATACATCTTATACTATAGAAATCTTAAAAGTGGAAAAATAATTAAAAACTGCACACAAACGCAACACATACTAAAAAACATATACAAACTTTTGATTCGTAGAAATGTAACGATGAGATACGTTTCTATAATAACTTTATTTTAGACAATTTTTAGAAAAAAAAGATCGTTGAAAATTTTTAAAATAATATTTTTAATGAAAATATCAAGAGCAGATAAATTTGGTTCAATATCTTTTCAATCCAGATTTGATTTCCTGAAAGAATCCCTTCATATTGAGCTCAGAAAAAATATTACAAAAATTAAAAAAATTATTTTAATCAGCGATTTTTCCCAAAATGTTTAAAAAAATACATATTTTTGGCGATAGATTTATTTATTTAATTAATTATAATTAAAAGTATATCGGACTCACATTTTTTCGAAAATATTCCTAGATAAATGTCATAAAATTCCTAAAAAACACTAAAAGTTAATTAAAAATAATTTATAATTATATTGTTGATTAAAAGTAATATTTAAGAACCTGAATAATGATCTCATATGTCATATGGATCAAAATTCAAGTCTTAAAATTTACTATAAATAAATAAAATTACTTGAAAGCCATTTGTAAAATGGCTAAAATATATTTCCAAAATACATAAATGATGAGCAATTCAGTACATTGATAATTAAAATTAATTCAATCACTTTCAGAAAATTTTGATGTACTACAATTGATAATGATGATTTTACAACCAATTACAATTGGTGAGTAAATTGCTTTTCACGCCAACCACCACTATAGAGAACGTATCTCAGTGGTGTTTTGTGTATAGTAGTGGTTGGTGTGTACAGCAATTGCTCACTCACCAATTTAATGAATTTCATTATTGAATTGTTCATCATGAAATTTATTTTAGACATTTTAGAAATTGCTTTCAGGAAATATGTTTAGTTTTAGGTAAATTTTAAGGCTTGAATTTTGATCAATATAGATATGAGATTATTATTCAAGTTTTTAAATATTACTTTTAGTCAACAGTATAAATTATTTTCAATTAATTTTCATGGGTTTTTAGGACTTTTATTACATTTATAAGTATTTTGGAATTATTTCGATATAATGTGAGTCAGATATATTTTTAATTATAATTAAATAAATCAATCACTAAAAATATGTATTTTTCTAAAACATTTTTTTAATTTTTGTAATCTTTTTTCTGAGCCTAATATGAAGGGCTTCTTTCAGGAAATCAAATTTGGATTGAAAAGACATTGAACCAAATCCATCTGCTCTTGATATTTTCATTAAAAGTATTTTGCCATCTATTTTTTCTCAAAATTGTCTAAAATAAAGTTATTATAGAAACCTATCTTAGCGGTGCATTTCTATGAATAGAAAGTTTGTATGTGTTTTTTAGTATGTGTTGTGTTTGTATTTAATTTTTCTATCACTTTTTAGATTTCTATAGTGTAAAATGTCTCTCATTGCACTATAAATGAGAACATCAGTGTGAAATCAAAGTAAGTATGTATGTTGCTATAATGTAATATTATTAATTTTTTTCTTATATTATAGAAAACGTATCTCAGTGGTGTTTTGTGTATAACTGCTACTCAGAAAGCGGCAAAGCGAGTTAATTCTTAAAAATCCAAGTGACATTAGATGCATGTATTTTGGATAGTTGTCTACAATTTTTGCCATACCGATGTAGCCATAAAAACGGTAATGATGATCTGTCAATGTTATTATTAAATTGAATCCATGTATTAAGATTACTAATATAATAATGTATACAACTAGCATAAAAGTTGATGAGAAAAATATATTTATACCAGTTTTCTTTACTGACATACTAATTTATTCGAGTAAAATTGTGACTGCATCCACACAACTTATTTCCAATTTTCATGATCTAATACAACAGTTCTCAGCCGACCATCTAAATCTCGATAAAAATTTTTTAATGAATAATTTAATAATTAATTAATCATATTTTATTATTTTTATTAACAGCTTTGTTTGTTTCGAAGTATCCGGTTACCTTAATTACAAACTAATTATTTGTTTAAAGAAGTAGTTGAATTTCTCTAGATACATATATTATAAACTCAGTTTCAGTCATAATATTACATTGTATAAAAAATTCATTTTTTGTAAATTGTATAAATACATTTATTATTATTTTGATTTTTATTGCAATCAATTCCAAACATTATTCTTATTTTAGGGCGAAAATTACCGGAAACAATTAGCTATTTTATATTTTAGAGGTTTCTAAGAAATATGTGTATAATATTTGTAAAATTATATGGTTTATGCATTAAAGATCTCTTTTACCATATTGATTATAACTGTTACTAAATAATGACATCAATTTAACTATAAGTAAAATATATATATATATATAACTACAATATAATTCGACAGACTGTCATTATCAGGTAGATTTGAAATTCGAACTATATCAATCTAATTCAAACAAACTAATTCATTGATTTTTTTAAATTATAATTTGCTAAAACATCATAAAATTCTTTTTTCTCAATTCAAATTTTTAAAACTTTCAAAACTCATAAAAATTTGAAATCAAACAACATCTCCATAAATTTTTCTTAATTTGTGTTTACTAATATTAATCAATTCCTTCAGTCGATAGTGATCAAGAACTTTAGAGAGAAGATGACGGGCAGTCATTCCAATGTATGTGGTCTTACACCCATGACATAAATATTCATAACCAAGATGCGAACACAATCTAAGAAGGACTTGAATTCTAATGACAGATTTAAAGTTAAAAAACAGGAATTAGAAACTATCTTACAACATTGAATACACAACTTCTTGTTCAAAATCTTTACGCAAACCGTATAACACTCCAAATACAAATATGTAAACCTGGTGATGACAGTAAGTCTGTAGAAATGTGAGCATAAACACATATAATTTATTAATTATGTCTATACTAATTCTAAAACATTATTGGATAATATATTTACATTATATATAACTACAAAAGACACAAATTTTGACTGCTAGACCTTATCAATATTTTTATATTTATTGAAATGCAAATCAATAGACATCTTGTTATAACAAAATTGGACTTTTAAAGAAATTGGCCTATATGTCATTTACAATATGTGGAATTGGGGAATACCGCAACCGATTCTATATGAAATAGATAAGTAACAACAGATATAAATACATTTATATTCGAATCTCAACCTCATACCATCAATAAAAAATGACAATTATTTAGGCATATATTAAATTATACAGCTGATTCTCAATGAAATTAATTCAATTATCAAAAAATTCAAGCATGACAATTAAAAAAGGGACTGCAAAGAATGGAATATAAAATATTGAGTTGATTTATTTCTAGAAATTTATTTAAATTAAAATCTTAGATTTATTAATTTTTATTTATGTCCATTGCATATTTACGGAACAAACATTACCAAATATCATTATTAACGTTTGATTATTATATATAATATAAATTTTAATTAATTGGTTATGATTTTTTCGAATCAATTTATTTATAAATGAACTTAATTAAATTAGAAATGATAATTAGAAATAAAACGTAATATTATTAAATTTCAAGGTCACACTAATAGATGAAGAATTCTATATTTAACATTTTTTTAAATAGATCAAAATTTGATTCGGTAAAATAATATAGAAATATATTAAAATAATATTAAAATTAATTTCAAATCTGCACGAGAACAAAAGGCTTTTAGCGCTTCGATTTTCGGTATAGCAATATTTCAATATAACAATAAATATTTTGAAGCGATTCTAAAACCCTGATAGAAAAATCAATAATTAATCTATTTCAGGAAATTTAAATCAATAAAATATAACAAAAAATTTATATATTTTTGTTTTAATATTTTTGCATAATCTAAACAACAAAATCACACTAGTATTTGTTCAAGTAAACATATTTGTATTCTGTTTTGAATTTAAGCAAAATGAATATTTTTTGTTTTGTCAAAAGAATTGTCACTGTTCTTAAATTAACTGAATAAATGCAAAAATAATTAAATTTAACATATCTGTCATTTAATTATTGAATTAAATGCGACTACTTTTCAATCATAATTTATTTCAGTATTGGACATTATTTTGCGTATTTGGAATTTGAATAAAATATTAATTACGAACAATTAGTCTGTTAATAAATTTAATAAAATTTCAACTCTCAATCGCAACTTTACATTAAAAATTAATATAGTAATTAATAGTAATTTTATTTGTATTGTATTACCAATTAAAATTGCTGTTCACGCAGAGAAAGAACAATAAAAAATTTATTATATTTTTATTTTATACGGATAAAATTAATTAACTCTTTTACTTCCTTAATCGGTGAATTAAGTTTTAACAATTATTGATCTGACTCCAAAAGTGTTTTAATAATACACAATTTTCCAACCAATCACATTTTAATTGGGTGTCACTCGTCACATTGTGACCCAGTTGTTTTAATTTGATATTTTGATTTTTTAGTACATTTACAGTATCTTATCGCTGGTTCAATATTTAATTTTAGTGTAGGATTTGAGGCTAGAATTTGAATTTAATAATTTTTTAAGTAGATTTTGAATTAAGCCCCTTTTTTGGGTATTTTTTTAATTTTCCCTAAATTTTATTATATATATATATATATATATATATATATATATATATATATATATATTTATAATTAACTTATTTGTTTAATTGAGATTATTTTTGAATTCCCCTTTTACCCATTTCATTCTCTAGGTTCCTTTATTCAAAAATCCTTAATACTAAACTTTTTGTTTATTAATTATAAAATTTTAAGCTTTGTAGATTTTCTCTTGATTTTCTAATTAATATAGCTAAAGAAATCTAAAGAAATAAATATTTTATAAAAATTACAAATATCTCAAAAACAAAGTCAATATTTTAACAGACAAACGAGAAATCTATTTTTAAAATCCGATAACTTTTTTATTGAAATTTCCGTAAAACTTCAGATATTTCTCAGTTCCATTTTAAAATTGATTTCAATTATAATAATTATTTAATTATTTAATCTTCAAATATCTGTCTAGAGTTGACATTTTTTTCGAATTTATTTTATTTATTAATTTTATTTAATTTAAATTAAATTATTAATTAACGATGATAAAAATAAATAATTTTTCATTTCATGTGAACCACAATTCGTAGTAAATAAACATAATCTGGCTTCATAGACTGAAGCTTACCTTTTAAAACAACTATAATTTTCACAAATCTGGATTAGATGTCTTATTTTTAATAATGACAAATTTTATAATAGTAATTTTATCTAACAAAATTTTATTTTATTTTATTTATTTTATGTTTCATCTACAAAATGAATTAATTATGATGATTTCCCAACATCTTTATCCTTCTAAATACCAAGCTCACCTTTTAAGTACCAGTCATTCATAATCAGAAATAATTTGTTCATTTTATCTTCTCAGTTTTATAAAGATCAAATGTTTCAAAAAACAAAACTCTTTAAAAGCTCTTTAATTTAAATTTTTAAAAAATCCAATATTCAGACATTTCTATCCTCAATAATCAAAATTGAATAATAATAATAATAATAATAATAATAATAATAATAATAATAATAATAATAATAATAATAATAATAATAATTATAATAATAATAATAATAATAATAATAATAATAATAATAATAATAATAATTATAATAATAATAATAATAATAATAATAATAATAATAATAATAATAATAATAATAATAATAATAATAATAATAATAATAATAATAATAATAATAATAATAATAATAATAATAATAATAATAATAATAATAATAATAATAATAATAATAATAATAATAATAATAATAATAATAATAATAATAATAATAATAATAATAATAATAATAATAATAATAATAATAATAATAATAATAATAATAATAATAATAATAATAATAATAATAATAATAATAATAATAATAATAATAATAAATATAATAATAATAATAATAATAATCCTTATAAAATAAAACAAAATCATGGGTATTCTTAACAAAAATAATTTAAATTTCAAAAGTAAACTTTATACGCAAATGTCATTATTTTTTCATAATCTGTCAAAATGTCTTTCAGAATGTATTTACAAGAAAAGCGAAGATTTAAATATAATTTTCGAAATTTTAAAATTTCTTTCTAGTAACAAAAAATAAATTATTTTGATCAAATTAATCGATAATTTTACTTAATGTAATATTTGGAAATTATTAAAACGGCATTATTTTCTTAAAAAAAAAGTAATAATTATGCAAAATTATATTTATATTTAGAATACCAACGTTTTCAAAAGGTATTTGACAAAATATATTCTGAAATCTTTTCGGTGTTTGCAAGAAGTATAAATAATAAAATAATATTTTGTTCTAGTTGATAGCTTTCAAAGAGCCTGTATATAGAAACCTCTTTTACTGTAATATTATCTATCGGGAATTAAGTTCAGATGTTTAAGAAGAAAATATTCATTTGGTTAATTCTGCACGTCGAGACTTGCAAACCTCTACAGATTTAATGAAAAAAAGTATTATTATATTTTATTGCAAAATATATGGAATTTAACGAGTTTTGAGCTCAGTCCAACCTACAAAGCGATTTTGTAATCAGAAACCTTCTATAACAAGTCCACCTCCAATATCACCGTTACTATCATACAGAAATATATGTAATTTATTGCAAACTTACCGTTTGAAAAACTCATTGCGTCATCAAATTTGTATAAAAACAGTTGAAGTTTATAGTCGCATCTAACAGTGGTAAGTTTTGATTTAATGAAATAAAATGACTGGCAGGAGTCTTATTTATTAAAAACAAAGTATAATATTATTATAATAAATAATATTTTTATAAATGTATTTATGAATAAACAATCTTATGTCAATTGAAAATAACCAGGCTACTCTATATTACAGATATTTAAATAAATACAATTAAATCTCATATCACGTTAGTTGTCACAATGTTAAGAAAAAATAATCCTCCTTGGCCAAGTCGGTTGTTCGGCTAATATTACTTGTATTATTATTAATACACGTATGGCAGCCGACATGGCACAAGTGTCTAGCGGCTCAAACGCACGAAAATCTTACACACAACATCCATGTCTCATGGCACCTAACGTGTTAAATATATATTTTTTACAATTTAATTTTGTAACTTTCATATAACCCCCTTCGAATTAAATAAGTATAATATAAGCATAATATTTACTTACCTTTAGTGATATTGTCAATTAAAGTTGCGGGTAAAATAAAATCGCTACACAAATATCAGCAATGCTGAGATTTAATATGAAAAAGTTTATCACTATTTTCATTTCTGCATTTCGCGCAATAGTCAAAATAACGAAAGTGTTGCCGGCAATGATAAAGAAGAAAACAACTGAATAAATCACTATGTAAAATGTTGTGAGAACAATGGAAAATTTTAATGTCCACCCGGCAAATGTGTTATTGTAGAGCTCTATGTTTGATGCGTTCATTTCTTTTTGGTTTTATGGCTAAAAATCGAATAGAAATAGGCAACTCTTCAAAACTCTTCAAGACTCTTCAAATAGACAACTCTTCAACTCGCTAAAAATCGAATAGACAACTTTTCAATAATTTTGCCAAAGAAATTCAAAGAAATTTTAAATCATTTATAAAACATAACTCTTATTGGTTGAAAATTATACAAATAAAATTTGGAAACTATGATTTAAAGATAAAATTATTTGTAAATATGAAATTTTTATTTCTTTCACTCGCAGAAATTTTTTATCAGATATTTCAATATTTTTTATAATGAATTTTATTATGTTCCCAAAAACTAATTTATTCTGTTTCATCAAAATCACTTGAAAAAGGCAGTGCCGAAATACGTGAATATCAAAAATATCGATATATTTACTGATTCATAGTCAAGCCTTTTAATAAATACAATGTCAATTGGAAAGAAATCAGTGGTGAAAATTTGAAAAATATTATTATATATATTTCCATACGGCAATTCCAAATTTGGATTAAGGAACCCAATGGTGTGGGGGATTTTCCAGGTCCCCGACTATTTGAGTTATTTCATCAAATATTAAATTTCATATTGTTGGAATTTCATTTCTACAGTGGCCGATAGAACTTTGAATTATAACGCTTTAAGATGCCATTTTGCTTTTTCCAACTAGCACAAATCTAAAGTTCTAATGCATCGCTAATTGACCATTTGGCTACCGGAATAAAAACAAATAACATCTTGATAGTCATATCTAATATGATTCATTTGATACGAATCTTCCCACCCTGAGACGTCATTATGTGCATAAATTACATTTTGTAAGTTTTTAATTAAGTACCATTTCAGATAAGAAGGCCGATATGTAAGTTTACGTTTATCGGAAAGTCAGAAGAAACGAGCTATGTTTACGATGGAGCTTAACTAAACATTATTTGTGAATATTGCATGAATGAACGATCTTATACTCAATATTTTCTATTAATATTTTCTATTCAACCCCAGTTGATGAACTTAATACATGCCTAAATGTTTCAGTCCTCTGGAGGCACCTAAGAAAAATCAACAAACATAAGAATTCATTTATCAGGTGACACTGCCACTGGCCAATTCTCCAATCAGCTTCTGGCTTTTGGTAATGGTAAAGTTTTAGCTGACTCCAAAACAGAACTCATCTGATTTCCTCCAAATCTTTGCAGTGTGATCCATTTTGTTCAAGATCTGCAACCAATGATCTCTCCAAACATTCAAACTCAAATTTAAAACTATGCCTCACTGTGTGAGAAAGCCATTTTAATACCAAAGTATCAGAAAGTAAATGATATCAATGGTCAGATTCCAAACAAACTTCCAGGCGAGACCAGAGTCTACAATTCAATTGATATAGTAACTGAAGAAGCTCCAGCATTCTTTGATTTTAATTAAATGAATTTTATTAATTTAATAAATTTAAAAATATTGATTGTATTTTTATAATTCCTATTTTTTAATCCTTTCAATGCAAAATTTTTACACTGAAATACTGGAACAAATAAAAGTTGGTAATGTTGATATCCAATATGAATTTTTGCTGAATATTGGCATTTTGAAAAGAGAAATAAAATGTAATTACTGTAATGAAAGAATGAAGGTGAGGATTTGTAAAAAAGTAAAAGATGGTTAATGTCATTGAATTAATTAAATTATTTAATTATTTATTATTCTTTTATTGGGGGAAATTTGACTTATGATCCATAAAAGTTGATTATATTAATTCAAAAAACCAAATTTTAAATCAAAGTGAAAACTTTTAATTTTATAGTTTTTTCTAATAAATTTTAAGGAAATATAAATTATACATAAACAATAATTCATTCGAAAATTTCAATGATTAAAATTAGACAAAATTGTTAATAAGAAATCATTTTTGGATGGATATCTAGATTTCCATTCGGGATATTTAACTAAAAAATATCCGGAAAATTTCACTTTTTTATTTGAAAATAAATAACTGATTTTTAATAAAATTTATTTTCACTCAATTTTCTCTCGAATAATTCATTTTGTTGATAATATTTGAAAATAATTTAATGGTTTAAAAAAATATAAAATATTTCATTATAGTCCAAAAATTTACTTCAAATTAATTTAGTTTGTTTTAATAGTATATTTATTTATATATTAATTAAATATTTAATTATCTAATTTAATTAAACAAATTGTATTTTGAATTTATTTTTAATCAAACAAAACAACTAAAACGCAAAATAAAAAAAACTAAATAGAAATATATGAAACGATATCTTAATGTAATTACTCCTCCTTAGTTTATAAAATAAAACTGCCTGTGAAACCTGAATTCTTTATGTATTACTTTTATGTATAAAATAAGCTTTCCATATATGTAAGTATTTTATCCTCTCTAATAGGTTAATCTAGGAACTTCAAAGTCAAGAATGTTTTGCGAAGATTGTCTTATATTTATTCATTCAGTAGTGAACCATGTAAGTTCTGCGTCAAGACAACTTTCATTATTAAAACAGTAAGTAATAAATATTTTAAAAATAACATAACCACATTCACCAATGCTGACAGTGGTGCTCAATAAAAACTTTGCATGTGGGTATCAAAAGTTAGGTAACTAAGTTAGGGTTCATTTGGAAGATGCTAGTCAAATTATTAATAATATTATTGTTCTTAGTATTATTATTATTATTATTATTATTATTATTATTATTATTATTATTATTATTATTATTATTATTATTATTATTATTATTATTATTATTATTATTATTATTATTATTATTATTATTATTATTATTATTATTATTATTATTATTATTATTATTATTATTATTATTATTATTATTATTATTATTATTATTATTATTATTAGTAGTAGTAGTAGTAGTAGTAGTAGTAGTAGTAGTAGTAGTAGTATTTTTATTAATAAAACAATACAATTAATTAAAATATAATTAATTAATAAAATTGAGTAAATAATAATTAATATTAATAAAAATTAAAAGTATTTAAATAAAGTAATTAAAAATTAATAAATAAATTGATTATTGAAAAAAATTCGTTTAAATGAAAATATTGAAATAATTTTTTCTTACTTCGAATATTTTGTAAACATATTTCACTTCATTCTATCCTTTTAACTGCTTTCAGGTAACAAAATCTTGCCACCTTAATTAATGATTAGTATAAAATCATCAAAAGTCGTGCTGAACCATACATATTAGATACATTTCATACGATGCTGATATTTGATGCATGTTAAGTTATTCTTATAGTTTATTCTTATAGTTTTCGTCACTTATATCCGTATTATATCCGTAAGGTAAGTATTTTCAAAGAATTTTATTCGTGTTTATTAGTATACATTTTAATTATCAAATACATACAATTTTCTTGAAACTATTTGTGAAAATTAATTTATATTTTATAATTTTATTCTCAAATAAAAATGTTACATTAATGTATGATGGTGACAGTAAATAATTAAATAATATATTAAATTAAATAAAATAAAAACATGTATAAAAATAAATATTGATGACATAAATATTATTATTGAGAAATTCATTCATGTTTTTTTATTAAAGAAAATACCGACATATTTTGTATTTAAATAGATATTTTATCAGAAAACTTTGTCTAATTATTAATAGTGTATATAATTGAATTGCTAATTTAAATTAAAATAATAAGTTAGACAAAACTAAAAATATAATTCAATTTTATTTTAATAGTTTTTAGAGAAGAATAAATCAAGTTTGTTTTCATGAAATAAATCGAATTTGTATAGAATTTATTCAAGTTTTATTGGATAATGTATCTTTTCAACGCTATCAAATTATTTACAAAAACAAAATTGATTTGCGAAAAATATGATATAATTAGTTTGTTTTACGAGTTAGGATATCAAGTTTATTTTAATAACAACAGCCAACTATCAACAATGTATTAAAATTTATTGATTAGCACAATTACAATTTAGTTTATGCTTTATCGATTACAACTAGATTAAGTTATTAAACAAAATCGAATGTTTAATTTTGCTTTAGTTTTACAGCTACATTTCTTTAAATATACGATTAAGATTAATTATTAAATTTTGTCAATAAAGTCTCACCTTCGTTAACCTTTCCTACTGATAAACTTTCCAGTTTGACAACATTATGGTCATATTAAACTTATTTTTGTATTTTATTAAACTTTTAAACACTACCACAATATGATTTATTGAAAATCTTTAATATTATAATTGTTTTTATATTAATTCTATTATTGAGATGTTTTCTCAAATATTATTCTTTATTCCAGAAATTGTAAAAATAAAATAATAAATGCAATTTGATAATAATCATTGATATTTCTAGACAGATTAAATTCAAGATATTATCATAGATGTCTTTTGACCATTTTTTGAATGAA
>CAUHTR010001884.1:0-59877 GCA_959609185.1 Schmidtea polychroa | reverse complement strand
NCAATGATTAAATGCCAGAAAGAATACCCATACCGAAGAGAAGATAGCACATGTGGTAGCTTTAAATCAATCTGCGAAAAACCCAATGAGGAATGCGAACAAATCAAGTTGCAATGTTCGCAATGTCCACCAACAACTGAAAGTTCAACGGAAGTGCAAAGGGCTCAGATAATAAAAACAATCTTAGAACAAGAAATGAAAGCTGTCAGAACCCAGATAGCAACATTAACCAAACAATGTCAAAGTCAGAAATCAAAGAGAGAATCCCAAACAGATCCAGCCGTAATGAGAATGATGGTAATAATATTAGAGGAAATAAAACAACAGGTAGCAACAGCCGCCAAGGGACGTTCAAGCAATTGCGAAATAGTAGTAAAATCTTAGAAGAAATGAGAGGAAAAATAATTTCCACCATCAAAGAGGAACCCAGCATTAAAAATGCGGTAACGAAAACCTTGAAAGAAATGACAAGAGAAGTCCTAACTACCATAAACAAAAACCCAACGAACTCCGAGAAGATGATTAAAACTCTAGAGGAAATAAAGAAAGTTGTCACCTCGGAAGAAAACAAAGTCAACAAACCCGAAAAATCAGAAATTACAGATACAACCCAATTGGGAGAAATGATAAACAAACCCAAAGTAGTAGAACTAAGAGAATCTGAACCCCTCACAATATTGATCCTATTAGCGGCAAGCCTGATGATAAACATTACCGTACTGAGCCTGATTGCACTCAAACCCAATTCCAGTAAAGAAAGAAACAAAACCCTCAAACTAAAAGAACAATCAAGGAGTATTCGTATCCCAATGGAAGAACAGCTAACCCAAACAACGAACCAACCAAGATACTTCAAATCTTCCCCAAACATTGAAACCAGAGCCGTCATTGAGACGAGATCCCGAACAACAGAATTCTATTAGTGTGACATCATGACAGTAAAAACATTTCACGACATTATAAACGATAAATCATCCTGATCGAACAATTGATTTCAAAGACTGAGACTACGATTAATGACACTGATTCTTGAGCATGATAATTTTAATTTTATGTGGACCGACCTCGGTCGTTCTTTTTCTTCATCTTTCAACCCATCTGTAAAATGTAGTGTAATAGTAGCATTTTTATGTATGTGGGTATTGAGGTCACGACCCTGTAGCTCGTGGACCCAATTTGCATGTAGGCACTTGTAATATAGTGCAAGTATTCTGAAAATTAATCTTATTCATCTTTTGATTTAAATTGCGGGTCGCAATTTTATGGGCCCCCGAGTGTTTTATGTTGGGCTAGAACTGATTTCTAGACCCAAAATACTGATTGTGACTGAAACGTGTAGGTACACAGCAAGTAAAAAGCACCAAGTATAGTTAAATATTAAAAGCTACACCAAATAAACAATATTAACTAAAGGAGAAAGCAACAAAAACATAAACAAGAAATTAAATAAAATTATACAAAAGCAAGAAGTGATGCAAAAATCTAACTCAAAAATAACCAAACAAACATAGAATTACCAAAAGCAACTCGAATAACTTAAAAGACGATAAAAACAGTAAAACATTCCAGAAAAACCCAGAACATTCTATAAAATGGCGATGACCATCACAAAAGTCATCTAGAACAACAAAAGTTAAGGAAAATAAATAAATTAGTATTAAAAATAAAAAATCTCAAAAAGAAATTCATAAAAACATCAGTTAAAATAAAAATTAAATTAAAAGTAAAATAGAATGTTCTGGAACCGTTCCAAATCCATCATGGACGTCAAATTAATGAAAAATAATTAAAAAATAAAAATATAAAAACAAAAATAATGGCACAAAAATTGCCATTAAAAATATCAAAATCGTAAAATAGAAAATTCTGGAATAAAAAGAATTCGAGTTTGTTTTAATGCATCAATACATACACGTGTACTAAATAGGTATATATACTGACACGTTTCAGTCAGTATTCAGTATTATTTTTATGCCAAATTTTTGAACGAAATTCTGCCAACCTATATAGTAAGTAGATTTGATTGAATTTTTTGATGTAATTATGATTTACTTAAAATTAAAGTATTCCATATTTAATTTTTGTTTCTAAAATTTTTGTTGATGTACGAAGGTTCAACGGCGTACCGGTATTCCTGCGTCGTTGTTCAGTCCTGCATTTAATTTTTAATTCGATTTCACATGCACACATACATTATTTTTATTATACTAATCACTTATTATATGGTTTTTTTTTGTGTTCGGGTCCTTCGGAGGTCGAACTACTTCATGGTCCTGCCATGGAGTTAGGTCGAGGAAAACCTCCGTCTGACTCTTTGTATTTATGTAAGGTCGACCGTAAATGGTTGACTCAACACATAACACTAAGGTTTGTGGAAGTGGTCACAGTGGGGCCATGGAAGCAATATTCTTCCCGACTCATTACGTAATATACAATTAAACTCAACACTTAAAATTCTGAACAAATGACTCCACACTAAGGTCTTAATCTGAGTAGATCTCATACCTAAAATTCAACAAATCACACTTAGTATAGACGGATGAGTTCCTAAAAATTGACTCTGCCCATACATTGTCGAACCTAGATAAATTTTTTGAATAAAGTAAAGAATTTTCATAATGATTTAGTTCGTAACAAAGGTTCGATAAATGTATTAGCGGGGCTTGAATTTTTCATCAAATACAATTAACTGAATATGAATACCTTCAGAACATAGAATCTCGTCATAATCTTATGAAGTGTTGAAGAATAGTTATAGTTGGGCCCTTCTGAAGGATGGTTATGGATAAATTCGTCGATAAAAATGTGAATTACCAGTAGCTGTAAATAAATGCCGTTACAGAAATAGATGGAAATTTTTATGAACTATAGTTAATTAGAAACATAAATTAAAATTGCGAAAGTACTTTATATCTCAATTTTGATCGTAAAAGTATGAATTCTAAATTGTCATGGGTAAAATTGGCTTACAAAACCATAAATTACAGATCGTTACATGAAAGTTTTATTAAAATATAATAATTAGATATGAATTTTTAGTATGAACCTCAACTGCAAAGTCAAAATTTTAAAACCCAAAATTTTAAATATAAAATATAAATTTCAACTATAAAATATAAATTAATCCAAAATTTTGAATATAAAATATAAATTTCGACTATAAATTATAAATTAAACCAAAATTTTAAATATAAAATATAAATTTCAACTATAAAATATAAATTAATCCAAAATTTTAAATATAAAATATAAATTTCAACTATATAATATAAATTAAACCAAAATTTTAAATATAAAGTATAAATTTCAACTATATAATATAAATTAATCCAAAAATTTTAAATATAAAGTATAAATTTCAACTATAAAATATAAATTTTGGTTATGAAAATATTAACTTCAATGTAAAACTTTTAAATTATAAATTATATATATACTCTTATTATTATTATCATTATTATTGTTATTATTATTATTATTATTATTATTATTATTATTATTATTATTATTATTATTATTATTATTAATATCATTATTATTATTATCATTATCATGATTATTATTATAATTATTACTAGGATCACCCTTCCTAGTGTTATTTTTATCAACCGTATGATTATCATTATTATTATTATTACTATTATTTCATTATTAATTTCCAAAAATCAAATTTGATTGACTTATCGATTTAGGATTTCCCTCCACGACTAAATTTAGAACCTACCCCTTTGCTCCAATAAAAATGAACCTAATTCCAAAAATCTATTTTTAGTAACCTCCCCCCTGAGAAAATGCTAGGACTATTAATTAAATAAGAACATGAGTAGATGCATATATATAGATATATGGGTAAACGTAGGCAACTATACGTATCTAATAAGTTAATTTAACCCGGGCTTATCAGAGACGGATATATCTTAGTTAACTTAGCGTTCCCAGAAATTAAAAGTCAAGTAAAACCTACATTAACTTAAACTAATTCATCGAGGACACTAGGAATACATCGGGACAGTCGATACCAACCATGGAACTCCACGGAATCAGCCGCATGAATTATCAATAAATGACAAAAATTATTTTACAAAAAATCAAAAGCGGTTAATAAAAGAACATGCTAAATTAAATTATCCAACAAAACTTCTAACATTACTAGGTACAAATCAAACAAAAGATACCAACACAGAGTCATATAAAATTCCTTTAAGGCTTTGAACAACCGGCCATTCCATCCGAGTGAAAGATTCCCACTAAATATCTCTAAAATCGAAAAGTTATGGTTAATAAATAAACTACTTGCAAGCAGATCAAAGCGGATTATACCACTCATGACGAGTACAACCGAAGGAAAGGCAAACAGACGAGAAGCTAAGCTCGTTGTTAATACCTGTCGCCTCAGCGTACCCGAATTTAGTGGCAAAAGATTTAAGCCCTGAAATTGCAAATTCATTATAATATTTAAATTAAAGTACATAATATATAATTTAAATGATAACTTAGTGATAAACACAATTTTTAAATGAAAATGGCTAACTAAAACAAGAGGATTTTTTGATAAATTTTTTTAAGTTATTAGTAGACAAAATATGAAATTTCATTCTATTGTTCCTAGGATTATGGATGTTAGGCTTAAAATAAAATATTTCTTTTATTTTTAAATCCTTAAAGGGAAAAAGGGTCAACAAAATCCTGTGTTTAACTTCGTATCACAATCAGTATGAAGTGGCTTGATTGTTATTTTGTAGAAATGTCTTACTCTGACAGCGGTAGTAACGAAGAAGCCGACCGACAGATGCTTACCAGACTCCGCACACGGCGTGGGTAAAAATAGAGCCCACAAACGACTTTTTGCAAGAGGCTCGCGACCGAGCGGCCATCGAGATAGAAGCAGCCCAGATGCGATTGAGGAAAATCGACTTACAAATCCGGGCAAACAAGGAAGGGAAAACCGTAGAGGACCTAGAGGAGGCCGAGGCAACCCCGCGGAAGAGGGGGAGGCCTCGCAAGTGACCGACCTGACTCATCGTCAAATTTTTTTTGATCAGCAGTCACGACTTAATTAGACTTTAATTTTAGCGACGAATTGTTTTATTCCTTTCAATAAATTATCTTATGTAGTGCGTGCTTAATATCTGAGACTATGTTTATTTATAATATTGACCTTATTATATAATTGAATGAGTAGTATGCTGCAAGAAAGTAACCATTGAATTCTATCTAGTGTTCAAGCTATTGGAAAATTTGCGAAAGGACAGGGAAGAAGCCCAAAAACAGGCCGAGGAGCTCCGCATACGGGTAGACAAGCTCAAGGGACGGTGCCGGGAACTAGAAAGCACCTGGTTTAGTCCCGAGGATATGAAAAAGAAGGTGGCGCAGGTCCTTCAACTGCAGACTCAAGCCGCGCAGGATCAGATGGAGATCCGGGCACTGAAGCTCCAGCTCCGCGCGTTAGAAACCGAGCGCAATGAACGAGCAGTTCACGGAGCAGCCATAAGCCAAATCCGGCCGTTGACCGTGGAACTAGCAGCAATATACCCTCCGGCCGCGAAAGAGAAACCCAAAAGAAAGCGGTTAGGACGGAACATCCGGGAGAAGTTAAAGAAGGCTAGGTTAGCCGAGCATGAGCGACAAGAAAAATCTACACCAATGTAATTTCCGCGATGTGAACAGTCACTTGTGCTAGATAATTGAGTTTTCCTTGTTTTTGGTTGTTTATTGTTAATGTCTAAATACAAATTTAGTTAAATTAAGGTATGAAGTATGTTGTTTGCAAACGTTGAGTAACTGAAAATTGAGGTGTTGAGAGTTGGGAAAACAATTTCGAATAGGGGACCTGAGGAAATCGGACACAAACCTTCTAACGGTAGTCCGTGAACCCGTGGAGTACTCGACAATTATAGTGCTTTGATGCGCTCACTTTTTGCGGGTACTCAACCCTTGGTACAGTACCAACGTTGATCACTCAACGGGTACCAAGCGGAAAACCAATGTTGCATGTTGGGTTACGCTGGTAACAGCACTTAAACATTCCACCACCAGTAACCCACCAATAGTATTGTTTATCTTTGCCGACCTTTTTAGTTTTCAATATTTTTTGAATTCTAAATACTTTTTGGGGAGGAATGACTTGTAATTCCTGCTCATAAAGTTTCCCTTGTACAATATTATTATCATCATCTTTGATGACATACATTACAGGATTCTGTTTAGTATTTATTTTTGAAATTACAAAGACTTCATCACTCCAATTTGTATCAAAATTTTTAATAAATGGTGATGCACTAATTTTACTAATTCTAACATGGTCACCCACTTTATATTTAGGTTTTGCAAATTTTACAGATTTCTTAGAAGTCAATGATGTTTTTGATGTAATATCAACCGGTCTCAATCCATTCAGTCCGCGATGTAATGAATGATTATAACTTGTTATTATTTTCGGTAAAGCATTTACCCATTTTTTATTACCTTGATGCACGAACAATTTCTTTAATCTATCTCTCAATGTTCGATTAAATCTTTCAACATGGGCAGCTTTGTATTGAGAATGTACCGAGTAGTGATTTATTTTCAGTTTATCGAGGATTTGCTTAACTTTGCTATTGTAGAATTCTTTACCTAAAATAATAATAATAATAATAATAATAATAATAATAATAATAATAATAATAATAATAATAATAATAATAATAATAATAATAATAATAATAATAATAATAATAATAATAATAATAATAATAATAATAATAATAATTGAATAAGTCCAACGAGGAGATGAACAGTTTTATTCTCATCCAAAGGGGCACGTGGATCAGTTTTGAATAATAACAGTTTGTCCATTTCAATATCATAAGATAATGCCATCATTGAACGAAATTGAACGAAATTGAACGAAATTGAATGATTAATATCCGCAATAGAACAACATATTATGTCACAAGGCCTTGCGTGTCCAATTTTAGATTTAAATCGAGCTGCTTCCACTTGTGCACGACATACTTGAGATCGACAATCAGGGATCATACCAATCATAACACCTCCAGTACTTTCAGTAATATTAAACAATCTTGTAGCTCAACTCTTCTCAATCATTTTATCTGGAACTTTTCTTTGCGTAACTACTACATCACAATTATTGCCTCGAATACCAACGGAACGCAATCAATCTAATGCCATTGCCTTAAATGCATATTCGACTTGGAATAATCTCTTTTCATTTGCCACAGTCTACGCTTTCATATTTTTGATTTTTTAAATTCACAATTCCAGAATTTCTAGAAATTTCACCCAGCCAAACAAATTCACAAAAAATTCAATATAAGATAAGCCCAAAGGGTCAAATATCCGCGCTAAGCAGCTCAGAAATCCCCGTTTCGAGAGTCATTGTTGGGCTGGAGGTTTGACATCGTAACTAAATTCATCCTCCGCCGCAATCCAAACGAGCCCCAGAGTTTTTACTGCTACCTGGTTTCCATCGTTCAGGCTTAACAGCTTTGATCTCCTTTCCACAGGAATCGTTTCTAACACCTTTTTTTCATTGGTGAGCCGCTTGTTTGTTATCATTCCCGCGTTTTCCCAGATCTCATTCATTTCGTCCTTGACCCTAATTGCTTCCTCCGCCGACTGAAAGGAATCCATCGTAACATCCATGTACGTACACTCTATTATTGTTTCCGCCACCATTGGAAATTTCTCCTGAAACCTCTCAGCGTTCTGCCTCGTGACCAACTGCACCAGAAACGGAGATATGTTTAATCCGAAGACTAGTCTTTCGAATTCAAATCCCTCAGTTTCTCCATTTTCAACCCACATGAACCTTAAATATTTTCTATCATCCGGATTCACCTTTATTTGTAAGTACATCTCTTGTATATCACAAGCCATCGCTACCGGATATCGTCTGAAGCGCAACAATATCTCAAACAAATCATTTTGTAGCTTGGGGCCTTGTTCTATGGCATCATTTAAATTGAGCCCATTGTTTTTCGCCGCTGCATCGAAGACTATCCTAATCTTGGTTGTTTCCTTGTCCATCCTTATCACTGGAAAATGTGGCAACCACCACTTCGTCTCACAAAATTCCGTCTCCGCTAATACCCTGATATACCCTTTTCGCACATAATCATCAAGTACGTTTTTGTAACTTTCTTTTAACCGGTCCTCATTCTTTAATCGCTTGTCTAGACTCCTCAAACGATTCTCAGTCATTTTTACATTACCTTGAAGTTGGTACTTGTTCTCCTTCCATAACAAAACTAACCGTAAATCGCCCACCCTCGCACGACATCCCTTTGATCGCCTTTTGCATTAACATTGCTTCATTTTGACTAAACTGATTCTTCTCAACGAACGTCTCCTCAATTTCCCAAAATTACCGCATCTGATCTTCCAACCTCTCTGTTTTCGAGAAATAGCTCTGCGAGAGGTGCGAATGCCGAGGGGATCCTTTTTTACTGATTTTGCCAAGGCACGTCCATCCCAGGGGCGTCAATCTAGCGACCGGCTCATACATCGCTCCTACGACTTCTCGAATCGATCTATGCAAGTGTGGATAATCTGCTCCAATCAAACATCAATATGTGGCCTTTTCCCGAACACTGGGAATCGAACATCTTTTAGGTGATTCCACTTACCAGCCCTTCCTTGCCAATTAAAGATCTCGGAATCACTAGTGATTTCTTTGACAACCAGGACGTCAACGTCCATCTTCACTTTGTTATCGTCACTCGCCAGCGTAACTCTTGCCGGTCTTGCCTCTAACATCTCAGTCTTCCCCCAAATCACGCCAACTGGAACGTTTCTCCATTGTCCTCCAACCTCTAATTTCTCCGCGCCCACTTGCTAATGTAACTTACGTTGCTTGCGTCATCAAGCAGCGCATTCACCCGCACTTCTCTACCGCCTCTAATCAACTTGACTGGAATCGTCCTCAAAGGGACATACTTCTTTTCACCCCGCTCTTCGCAACAAGTCACCATTGACGTGTTTTCACTTACCACCTTCACTTGACTATCCCCAGTTTGGCAATCTGAATCATGCAAAAGGAAATGATGCTTCGTTTTGCAACTTCTATCCTTACAGAAGCTGGATCTCTCGCAGTTCCTGGCGAAGTGGCCACCCGCTAAGCAGTTAAAACAAAGTCTTAATTCTTTAACAAGCTCGTTTCGTGCTGCTACCTTTAATTTTAAAAGTTCCGGACATTGGTTCAGGTAATGACCAGATCCACATTTGACACGTTGACCCCTCTTGGATTGCCTCTTGTGGCTGATCTCTGCTGTTGGTTTTCTCTCCACGAAATTTGTGAACTTTTTCAATTTCCCCACATCCTTCCTACTCCCTGGAGTTCTCTCCCCAAACAATATATTCAAGGCTTTTCGATGCCTATCGGCTTCTTGTTTGATCCAATCGGCTAGAGTTTGTACATTTCCTTTTCTCCCCGAATCACAATGGCGTGACCACTGAATCAGCATGGTCTCTAGCAACTTCTTCAGCAGTTGATGATACAACATTCCGTTGTTCAACTCGCCTTCTCTCTTCTGTTCCTTGAAATTCAGGATGAGGTTTCCCAGCAGCTCTTCAAACCGCTCTAGGTCCTCCAATACGTTGAGCCTCACTGGAAAGAACCTCTGCACCGCGTCCAGCATCATTGAATAGGATCTTTCTGGTCCCCCATACCTCTCATCCAGTAATTTCATAGCCGCCTCGAAAGCCTGCGAGCCATATCCAATATAGGCAATCAATTGAAACGGCTTCCCTTCCAAGTACTGTCTCAAGTACAAGTACTTTCTTTCACTCGGCTCATCTGTGTCCTCGATGCAGGCTCTCACAATTGCCCTCCATCCAGGATACTCCATTACCCTTCCATTAAATATCGGCAGCTGTAAGGGCTTCAATCCCATTATGAACTTCTGTTTTTCATTGGGCTCTTCACTCCTAAATGATTTCTCTGGGACCTTCATCGAATCTACTCTAAAACTTTCTTCCTTCTGCGTGAGGACCAGATCACCGATTCTGCTGAAATCCGCTTCTAACCGTTTCAGATCTGCCTCGATTTCCTTCGCTTCTTTCTCTCGTCCTAACTCCAGAGCATTTTTCCTCAGCTCCTCCAATTCGTTTATGACTTCCTCATACTTATCTTCGTATGCCTCCATCTCCTTTGTTCTTCCCCAGAGTCCGATCCATCCCCTAAAGCCCGGTTATGTAGACGCCCTAATGAAATCTTCCACCCTGTTCGTCTTTTGTAACCTGCCTCGAACTCCGCATCTGATACTGGACTTCCCCCTGCCAGACCCAAGACCAGATGTACCGTGGCTTCTTTCCTAACGTTATAATCTAATAACGTTAAGCCATCTTTTAATATTTTCCCCGCAAAATTAAGTTTTTGCCGACCTGGGGGCTATCCCTTCTTTTTCTTGAATTTTAGCCTTTACCTTCTCAATAGTATCACTTGATTCTACTTCCAAAGTTATTGTTTTTCCTGTCAACGTCTTCACGAATATTTGCATTCCACCCCTCAATCGCAAAACTAAACGCAAAGTAGACTCCTTTTGAATATTATAATCAGATAATGTTCGACCATCTTCTAATTGTTTCCCCGCGAAAATTAATCGTTGCTGGTCAGGTGGACTACCTTCTTTATCTTGTATTTTCGCTTTTACATTTTCTATCGTGTCACTAGATTCAACTTCGAGAGTAATTGTCTTCCCTGATAATGTTTTCACAAATATTGGCGCCAATTTATTTTTAATAGGGTTAGGGAGGGCAGGCCCTAGGGGAAATGTTTCCAAAAGATTACTACATATCTCAAATATAATAAACATATAATCCCTATCACATATATATATATATATATATATATCATAATAAAAAATTCATATATACAGCATAAATCTAATACCTTGTTCCCGCTGGCTAGCCGGAACCACGCTCTGCTACCATGAATAAGTCCAACGAGGAGATGAACAGTTTTATTCTCATCCAAAGGGGCACGTGGATCAGTTTTGAATAATAACAGTTTGTCCATTTCAATATCATAAGATAATGCCATCATTGAACGAAATTGAACGAAATTGAACGAAATTGAATGATTAATATCCGCAATAGAACTGTGGTCAAATTCAACACGCCGTCCAAAGACTCTCTCCGAATTATTCCCCGAAAATCCTTCTGTAAATTATTCCCCGCAAATTACTTCTTAAAATCCAAAAGAAACACAATTCAGCGACAAAATGTTTATTAATAATTAAATATTACAACAAAAATGTGAATCAATATAATGTCAATTCCCATCATTTACATTTTTAAAGAACCCGATCGTATGAGTCCCCGCGATGGCAACCATTAAAACAAACATTAGAATAATAACATCATATATATTTTAACATTTTAATTCCAATTTTCTCATAATACTCCATTGCACTCTACAACACAAAACACTAAGCCCTTCAACGTTCGAATTATAATCAGTTATAAAACATTTAATTATAACAAACTTAAACCACCCTTTTACAACAAAATTAAACCACCCTTTAACTCACATCCCCCCGAGTTTGTTAAGCATGCACACTCTCTTCTTCGTTGCGTGCTCGTATATTTTTAACATGCATACATACCCCATCAACAGAAACATTCCATGCCGAATTTACATCTGTTACCACACCTTCTCTCCACTCATCCATGCAAGACGCATTACCACCCTTTACATAAACGACATCACCAACTCGAAACTTTCCACTCGTTTCATTGTCCCGATCTCTTTCAACATTTTCGTCATTCAACTCGTATGCATATATGGAAGCAAATGGCACGGAGCATTCATTTTGACCCTCGCGCGGCGACGCATTATACCAAAACAGCATTTCTTCCACGGTTCCCCGCGTTCGTGCCACCATCCTTTTTATTGTCCTGTGGTTACGTTCCACAATTCCATTTCCAGAAGGTTCATACGCACATCTATATATATGCTTCACTTTCCATTCATCACAAAATTTTCTCAATGCATCGCTTTTAAACGCTCCTCCATTATCACTAAGTAATTCTCTGCAAAACACTCTTTCGAACATGGTCTTTCTTATCGCATTCAACACGCTTCGTCCACTTTCATCTTTCAACTCATGCCATATTGCATACCTCCCGGGTCCGCAGTCCACTACCGACAAATACTTCTTTCCCTCCAAATGCACAACATCCACTGCTATCCTGACCCACGTGCCACCTACGCTCAACTCACCTTTCGGCATTCTACACGCATGCGGATCAACGGTAGCACACTTAAAACAATTTCTCACGACCGCCTCCACGTCCTTTCGTTTAACCACGTCAAATTTCTTTTTTACAAAATACATGGTTCGATCAACGCCAAAATGATGTTTTTCATGTTCTAATGTTATTTGATCCACTTCAACACTCGCGCACGCATGCGTTCCGCGATTACGCCCCACTCTCGTCAATGCATCCGCCTTATTCGCTCCCGATGGAATCCATTCGACAGTAACATTCAAACCGTAATCGGTAATCATTTCCTCAATTATATCCAATCTTCGTTTATCAAGTATTCGTGCATACCCTTCACGTGCACCTTTTTCGACTTTGTCAACAGAGCTTTGATCCACGCCACGACCGAAGTTGAATCGCATTTCACAGTTATATCGGTGAATTTCCATTCAATCGCCATCGCCACGCCTTTTATGAAGGCATCCAATTCAGCCACGTTTATGTGTTTCACATCGTCAACTTTTCGAAGCCATACTGCATCTTCCACACATTTTTCCTTTTGCTCCACGTACACCGCCATCGCAACACTGCTCGCATCCGTATATACTGTAACATTTCCACTTCCATCTACGCTCCATACCCCCTGCGCTGGATCCTCACGTTCTATACGTTCCAGCAGCATTTTTATATCTCGTTTCGTCTCGTCGCCTGCATAATCATCCCATTTAGTACCCTTCATATTTCTTTTAATTACGCTACACTCAAGTCGCAACGATCCACATATAGGATAATGCCCTATGACTTTTCCGCATATAGAAAACACATCTCGACGCGAACAACTTTCCGTTTCACATTTCAAATCACCCAAGGGACCACGCCCCCACCATCGCTTGCCATCCTTCTTCCCTTGCAACTGCAACCCTAGTATACGCATGTTATCGACATCTTCGTGATCCTTTGTCACTAATCCAAATTGCTTCAAATGATTCACAACTTCGCATTCCGCAATTCCATTCAAATTCACAATTATGTCATCAACGTAGTGTGAAGTATTCTCATTAACTTTCGAGTTCAACTTGAGAACGTACGACACTATACCATCCATTATTTTCGGCGCACTCTTCAATCCGAATCCCAATCGCGTAAGACGATAACGCGTTTTGTTGTGTGACACTGTCTGATACTTCCATAGCGACTCTTCAACATGAATTTGCAAGTACGCTCGCTTTAAGTCAACCACTGCCACATTGTCGCCCATTTTTCGCCATCTTCTCAACTCAGACCTGCATTCCTGCGCATCACCTGTGTGACTACTCACGCTCTTATTTACCGATTTATAATTCAACACTGGTCTCACTTTGTCTTTCTTCTGCTGCACCACAGCAATCAACGGCAATATACCTTCCACGTTTTCATCCGTTTGCACCAATATGCCTTCCTTTATCCACGCATCAATTTCTTCGTCGAATTTGTTCTTCATTTCTTGCGATATCCCATAATTTGCAACATTTTCATGCAAGAACGGTTCTCGTTCGTTCCACAACCATTTAACCGTCCACTTATCTCCATCAAACCACGCCTCATAATCCGGATCACTAATTTTATGTTCGACCGACATCACCGCCCTAACGCCGCAACCAACACTTTTCCCATTATCGAACTTCACACCTTCTGACGTTACACGCATTCCGCCCATTTTCGTCAATACATCCATTCCCACTATAATATCGATTCCTTTCAACATCTCAGCCAACACTATACACTGCACATTCATCCGTTCACCTACCATGTCCAACACAACACGTTGCATTTCACTACTCTCCCCGCATTTTCCATCTGCAAGCAATAATCTCACGCTACACGTTTCATGATCACCTTCTTTCGACACACCATTTCTCAACAACGTGTGCGAACAGCCTGTGTCAATCAACGCCCTACACCGCACGCCGTCCACCGTCACCTCCATTACATTATTCGCGCTTACCTGTCCACACGGACGTCCGCCAGCGCACGCGAACTCCGTTGCTCGTTTCCCCGCACCTTGCGTTCATTTTCATCAATTGGCGTTTTCCGCATTCCATAACGTTCACCGCACGCGTTCGCCATATGATTCTCATTCCCGCAAATATGGCATTTCCGCACAAACCCAGTCCGATTACGAAAACAATTTCGTGCCAAATGCCCCTGTTTTCCGCAGTTGTAACACACGACACTTCGTACCATGTCGTCACGCACGATCGCGCAGCTTTGCACACTCGTCCCAGTAGCCGTTATCGCTTTTGCTACTCCGACAACGTCTTCCAACGTTAAACTGTCTTCGTTGGGCATTGCCTTAATCGCATTCGACACAGATTTTGGTAGACCACACACAAAGGCACACTTGATCACGTCTTTCGATTCTATTCCCGCGCTCTTCGCTAATCTCTTTAAGTTTATGGCATGCAAATCTACCTTATCACTCACACATTTCAAGTTGACAAACATTTCATACGCTGTATATTTGTTTATGCCAAATGTTTTACGCAACGCCGATTCCACACCCCCTTTCACGTCTCGTTCTTTCTCAGACATATTCATATACACGCTGAAGGCCGGACCATCCAACAATAACGGCATAATGCGTCTCGTGTCCTTAATGCCTTGCACATCGCACACCATTCTAACCCGTTCCAACCATTCCTCAACATCCAAACCCCCATCATACTTTGTCACAATATTCAACACCCTTATAGACGACTTCACCGAGTCTTCATCCCGAATCCCCCCTTCATTTATTCCACTTTTAACTTTACTTGTCATTTTAAACAATTTATTTTAAAAATCGAATTTCAAATTGTTTTTAATAATTAAATGTTCTCAATACTTTTTACAACTCAAACTATTGAAAAGCTATATTATGTGTTATTCAAAGTACAAAAAAATATCTTGCCCGGATAGCTTGTGGTCAAATTCAACACGCCGTCCAAAGACTCTCTCCGAATTATTCCCCGAAAATCCTTCTGTAAATTATTCCCCGCAAATTACTTCTTAAAATCCAAAAGAAACACAATTCAGCGACAAAATGTTTATTAATAATTAAATATTACAACAAAAATGTGAATCAATATAATGTCAATTCCCATCATTTACATTTTTAAAGAACCCGATCGTATGAGTCCCCGCGATGGCAACCATTAAAACAAACATTAGAATAATAACATCATATATATTTTAACATTTTAATTCCAATTTTCTCATAATACTCCATTGCACTCTACAACACAAAACACTAAGCCCTTCAACGTTCGAATTATAATCAGTTATAAAACATTTAATTATAACAAACTTAAACCACCCTTTTACAACAAAATTAAACCACCCTTTAACTCACAAGAACAACATATTATGTCACAAGGCCTTGCGTGTCCAATTTTAGATTTAAATCGAGCTGCTTCCACTTGTGCACGACATACTTGAGATCGACAATCAGGGATCATACCAATCATAACACCTCCAGTACTTTCAGTAATATTAAACAATCTTGTAGCTCAACTCTTCTCAATCATTTTATCTGGAACTTTTCTTTGCGTAACTACTACATCACAATTATTGCCTCGAATACCAACGGAATGCAATCCATCTAATGCCATTGCCTTAAATGCATATTCGACTTGGAATAATCTCTTTTCATTTGCCACAGTCTTCGCTTTCATATTTTTGATTTTTTAAATTCACAATTCCAGAATTTCTAGAAATTTCACCCAGCCAAACAAATTCACAAAAAATTCAATATAAGATACCAACAATTAATCTTTCTCGCGTCTGTGTGCGCACACCCTATATTTACAACCAATGGGAATTAAGAGAAAGGAAATAAAAGAAATATTGAAAGGTATGTTGGGGAAGAACATTGCTAAATTCCAGGAGATTGACAAGGACTATCTTAAAAATTCTTTCATTAAATACATTATTTGCAGCAAAAGGCTTAAATTATCATTTTATTGTTTTAAATAATAATAATAATAATAATAATAATAATAATAATAATAATAATAATAATAATAATAATAATAATAATAATAATACCGTAATTTCCGGTCTATAAGTCGCGGTTTTTTTCAGACGCTGACGGTGCTGCGACTTAAATAAAGGAGCGACTTATATAATAAGTTTAATCACGTGCCGTTTCTATAATAAATCTAAATGTAATCAACAATTTGTGACTGTTCTGTCTTTGATGAACTGATAATTGATGCCGTGGTTATCAAAGGCCCTTTTTGTAATATGATACAATCATAAACCATCACCATCATTATAATATATCTAAGACGCCATATAGCCTATTTCGTAAACCAAGCTTACAGGATGTCTAGGCTAGGCGAACTGCCGCCATGTTGGCGTGTCAGTTTAACTGCCGATCTGATTGGTCATTTCGGACCCTGGATCCGAAATTTGAGAGCCCATCAAACAAATGTCAGCTTTAATCACCAGATGGCAGTGTATATAAGACCGCTGTAATAGATTTCCTGTCAAAACAATTTAATTTTTCAAATTAAAATATACCGAAAGTTTAGTGCAAAATGAGTTCCAACAAAACAAGGAAATCGTACACTGCCGAGTTTAAGCTGCAAACTATCAAATTTGCTGAGGAAAACGGCAATTGAGCGACTGAGCGGCGATTTAATATTAGTGAAAAACTAGTTCGAGATTGGCGAAAATCAAAAGATGCGCTGTTGCTGACAAAAAGAACCAAGCGGGCGAATCGAGGTCATAAAGCAAGATGGCCAGGACTGGAAAATCAGCTTTCTAAGTTTATTGTGGAGCAGCGAGCTCAAGGTCGCGGAATATCAACCGTCCAAGTTCGTCTTAAGGCCAAAGAAATAGCGAATGATCTGGGAATTGATGAATTCATTGGTGGACCATCTTGGTGTTTTCGTTTCATGAAGCGCCAGCAGCTCTGCATCAGATCAAGAACGACCATGTGTCAACAACTGCCTGCTGACTATATCGAAAAAATCCGGAATTTTCGTGAATTCATTTATTCAAAAGTCGCGAAATATGAAATCATTCCAGATCATATTATCAACATGGATGAAGTTCCACTCACCTTCGATATTCCTCTGGGTCGAACTCTCAATAACAAAGGTGAGAAAACGATCAACATAAGAACAACTGGCCACGAGAAATTGCAGTTTACGGTCGTGCTGTCATGCTGTGGTGATGGAAGGAAGCTTCCTCCAATGATAATCTTCAAAAGGAAAACCATGCCAAAAGAGGCATTTCCCAACAACGTGATCATTCAAACCAACGCAAAGGGATGGATGAATGAAGAAATGATGAACATATGGTTGGAGAGATGTTTCAAAAAGAGGCCTGACGGTTTCTTCAAAACTAAAAAGGCATTGCTCGTAATGGACAGTATGCGAGCTCACATCACAGAGAACATAAAAACGAAAGTTAAAGGCAACAACTCGATTCCTGTCATTATACCAGGTGGTCTGACGAAGGTGCTACAACCTCTGGATATTTCTGTCAACCGAAGTTTCAAGGTCCATCTGCGTCGTTTGTGGGAAAGATGGATGACCAGCGGTGAACATAGCTTTACGGCAACAGGTCGCATGCGTCATGCCACTTTTGCGGAAGTGGCCAAATGGGTGGTCGAGGCATGGGATAAATTGAATCCGGCGATTATCACCAGTGGATTCAAGAAAGCGGAAATCTTACTGGCAGACAATGATGACAACGACGACTCTGATAGCGATGATGATGATGACAACTATGAACTGACTGTACCAGATGAAATTGCTCAATTATTTGAAAGCGATACTGAAGATGAAGGCTTTAATGGATTTAATGGATTTACAGACTCTGATTTTTATTGATAAATTTAACTTCATTAATCGACATTTATAACTTAGGCATTTCGTTTTATTGATATAAATAATTTCTCTATAAATTAAAAAGAAATATTCCAAGTTATTAAATACTTGCGCTAAATGATTTTTGTTCTCACCTCTTCTCTTTAGTGTCTTTAATTAAACTTGGCGACCACCACCGAACAAAGTAAACATTTCCGCAGAGGCATGCTTATTACTGTATAAGTGCGACTTAAATAACGGAGCGACTTATATATTAATTTTTCCAAAATTTTAGCCATTTTTTACAATTGCGACTTATACACAGGAGCGACTTATTACCCGGAAATTACGGTAATAATAATAATAATAATAATAATAATAATAATAATAATAATAATAATAATAATAATAATAATAATAATAATAATAATAATAATAATAATATCTTTAGAAATAATAATAATAATATCTTTAGAAATAATAATAACGTGATATATGGTTTATTCGAAAGGGCTTGGATTGGGCTTTAAAATGAGCTATCGTTGAATAATTTTCGTTGGCGGGAACTCTGTAAATTTAAAATTTAAAATATGACCTTGAAAAAAATTTTGACCTTGAAAAAATGACCTTGCAAAAAATTTGACCTTGAAAAAATAATATTTTTTAAAATAATAATAAAATAGTCAAATGACCTTGAAAATGGTCTCGGGAAAATGTTAATAACTTTGTCAATATTAATGATGGTGATAGCTATAGCTCATTCGAAAGGTCTTGCACTAAGCTTCAAAATAAGCTAGCGAACGATGAAATAAATTGATGGGAACGATAACTTTTGGCATGCCAAATTATAATAAAAATAATGATATTTTTTAAAAATAATAATATGATCTTGATGAGTCATCGCGATGAGTCATATGACCTTGGGATGACCTTGGATGAGCCACGCGACCTTGAAAATGGCCTTGATGAGTCATGGTCTTTGTTTAAGTGGCCTTGAGAAATTTGATGAGTCATCGGATGAGTCATGTGACATTGTAAACATTGATGAGTCATATGTCTTTGTTTAAAATTTGACCTTGAAAAAAAATTTTTTTTAATTTTTACGGGGGGGGGGGTGGTGTGCTAGCGGTGCCCAATCCATATACTTATATAAATTTTTTAATGCTTTTTCGCTTTTACATTTTATGAATTAACATGTTAAAAAGTTGAATTTTAGAACAAAAATTTAAAACCAATTATTTTACGTAGTTTAATAATATTATTTTGATATTTTAATTTTTAAAATTTGTTGGGCTAGAACCGAGAATTGAGAGTTTGTTTTAATGAATCGGATATGAATGGTCATACACCAAATAATACAAAATAAAAAAAACACGTATAATAAAATAAAGGAACGCAAGAAGTTGCAATCACCAACACAATTAGGAGAAATATCGTATTCGAAATATCTACCAACTAAGAAATAAAATAATCGGTAATAAATTAATTAATAATATGAATATGTTTTAAATAAATTTAAAATTGAAACTAAAATATCCAGTAAACTGATAAAATAAAGTAAAAAAGTAAAATAAAAGTAGTAAAATTATGTAAATTATTGAATTTATAAAACTAAATTTTAAAAATTAATAAAAATTAAAAAATTTTTGATTAATTAAACCAATTAAATTAAAAGTAAATAATTACACACACTCATGCATTCTGATTTGATCTTATTTTCTTTTTTATTTCGATATTTTTTAGGGATTTCCATGAGAATTTTTTCATAATCCTTATTTAATTATTAATTTTTCTTTTCTTTCTTAATTTCTGCACTTTTTGTCATAAATCCTTTTACACGATCAATCTTTCTTAATTTTTTATCTTATTAATTTGTTCTTTTCTTTATTATTCTTTTCGAGTTGGCAGACTTTTCTCGCTTAACTTTCTTAGGCGATTGTAACTTCTTGTATTTAATATTTTTTATTATGTGTTTATATATTCTAAACTTGTTATGTACTTAACTTTGTATTATCTAATGTATAATCATAAATTTTATTTGACTTGGTGCGGTTTCCATGCTATGTTTTTACGACGCATTTAAACCAGCTTTCAAATCTGCGGTCTAGTTCAACACAAAAAGCCTTCTATCGATTGTCAAGAAATCAGAAAATAAAATTAATAGGTAATATTTTGGTGATGTTGCTCACTTGACAATTGGGTCTCAACCCTTTTACACATTATCGATATAGTAGTCAAGATAATTAGTTACGAGAGTAACAATCGTTGAATTATAATCATTTGGTGTTTTAAGGTCAAGAAACACTAATGCCATAGTGAAGTGAAAATTCAGTAACCTGAAATCCACATGCAAATATTAAGGAATAATTGATCAGATCAAAGAGATAAGAAACTAAAAGTTCGCATATGGCCTTAGAGTTTTGTTCGATTTTAACACATGACCCCAGCCGTAATGAAGAAGATCCATAATCAATGTTTGAATTATTTCCTGTCAAGAACTTAACCATTAATCATCCGGCCAAAGGCAATGATGAATCAGGTTTTCTGAATTGAAAAACATCTTCCCAGTGGTTGGACGACAGTGGTCGGCCAATCAGAAACTTCGAATTGACAAAATAATACCGAACAAACCCGTACAGGTACCAGGTTAAAATCTATGCAGAATCCTCAAATCTTAACGTGTGTGTTTGAAAATCCATAACGATTAACTATTTAAATACTGATCATTCTGCTTTTTTATATAAAATATTTCGTATTTTGTGTAACATTTTTAATGTATAAGTATCTGCTGATCATTTTATGTACTCTTTACCTTTGTGATTGACTTTTATTTTAGTTAATGGTAAATAATTTGATATGTTATTTTAGTAATTTATGTATTTTATTGATTTGCATTACATGTTATAAAGGGAATAAATAATCTAATTGCTAATATTTTCATTTAATGTTTAACTATCAATTAATAAATGATTTAATTTTTAATATGGACAGTCTGAGAAGAAATAATGTTAGCAGAATAATAATAATAATAAATAAAATCAATTCGAGACGCAAAGAAAAAAATAAATAATGAACTTATATTTCAATAATAAATAATTCATATTTTCAGTTAAAAACATATAAGAATAAAATAAAATGTTTGTAATAAAAAACTGTTGTAGAAAAAATAGTATAAATAGCGGATTAAAATCACAATTCTTCGCCCAAAATTTAATCCAAGCTCTGTGATTTAAAAATATAAATCCTTCTTAACTCTAAAAATAGAACAGACACAACAGAAACGTCCGAAAAAATCACACGCAACACAACACGAAAATATAACCAACACACAATATGTAACAAGAAAAGATTTTTAAAGATTTGAATAGGAGAAAGATTTTGTTTTCAAGGAGGATTGTGTGATATCAAATTTAAATTGATAAAATTTGGATATATTTTAAAACACTATTTCATTTTTCCACATTTGAGTAGAGTTGGCACACGACCTAATTTCGGTAGGACAGTCCCACAATGTGGATATTTGTCCTAGGTACTACTCTAGTAGGTTATTGATTTGTCCTACTTTGAGCGTCTCAAAATGTGGGAACCCTACATTTGAATATACATATATAGGCAACCACCAGTGCAACGTAAAGAATCTCAATTTCTATTAAAACCTCAAATAGTCAAAAAAATTTTATCCGCCAAGATTAAAGTGACACATATACTCAAATTAGCTACACATGATCTGATATCCCTAGAATAATGAGGATCATATGAATGAAGTTGTTGTTATATTAACTTGTGATTAAAAAGTTCAAGGACTTCAATTTCATGAATGAAATTGCTTGAACTAGTACTTTCAGAGTTCAATAGCATTTGCAAATGTTTTAGGCATATACAGTGAATCTTATTAATGTTTTGGTATGAAAAACAATTCAATTTCAGTGTTGCTTCTATTATTTGTAAAAGATTTGAAAGTGTTTTGACATCTTTGAACCAAAATCATTTTTTATTCCTTCTAGATTAATCTGAAATTCAAAATACAAGCAACAATATGTTCTGACAAAATAATAAAAAAACAAAATATCTTTTTAAAATAAAATATGTTTATTAGAATAAAATTATTATTCAAATTATTCTTCAAAACAATACTGGACTTAATTGTATTAAAATTTTTAATATACTTTAATAATAGTAAAATATATTTAATTGAGTTCTAAAATTTCACAAAAGTAATTTTTATAATAAAGGAATTTTTAATAATTAATTTTAATAATTATATAACGAAAATATTTGAGAGTTGTTTAAAAAATGTACACTGTTTATAATTAAGAAACATTTATTAAATTTATTAATTTTGAAGATATTTTTTTCAGTAATTGTTAAAAATAAAAATGGGAAAAGGTTATCATAATTTTATGTCAAAAAAGTTTTTCCATCCAACTAGTGGAGAAAACATTAAACGAAAATGGATGGCAGAACAAAAGGATGATTTTGAAAAGAAAAAAGAAAGTGATCTTTTAGCAGCACGTGAAGCTGAGCAAAATATACTTACTAAAAAAATAGCTATGGGAGACAAACATGCTATTATGGGGTTAAGTTGGATGTATGAACAACCAACTATTGTAGAAAAAAAAGAAGAAACAGGTGAAAAGAAATTCGAATGGCAAAGAAATTATAATGCCCCTCGTGAAGAATACTGTAAAGGATCTAGTGATATAAATGATCAACCTTTTGGTATAGAAGTTAGAAATGTTCGTTGTCTAAGATGTCATCAATGGGGTCATGTAAATTCTGACAAAATTTGTCCAATGTTTAATCAAACTATGTCAAAAGAGCCAACTATTGAAGATTTTAAAATTTTGAGTATGCAGAAATTAGGAATGCTCAGTAATGGTCTACAATTGTCAAAACAAGCCGTATCTGTTGCATCGAGTATTCGAGTTGTGGATCCATCAGAAAGATCTGAGAATAAAGGCTTTTCAGAAATAATAGATTTCATTAACAATCTTCCAGAAAAGAAGCGCAACAAACTTGTCACAAAGCTTAAAGAATGGCAGCATTTAAATAAAAAAGAATTACTAAAAAAGTTAGATAAATATGCAGATAAAAAGAAACACAAGAAAAATAAGAAAGACAAATCGCGGAAACGTTCAAGAGATCGTTCACAACGAAGACATTCTTGATTTTCTATCATTTATTCGAGATTTTGTAATTTGTTTTCAAAAAATTGTGTTTCAAATAAAGTTTTATCTTTATTGTTATTTTTAACTGAAAAATCTTTGCCCGAAATATATTTTATAATTTTTACTAAGCTTTTAGGATTGAAAATATTCGAAAATCTAAAAGTATTTTTGCAATTCATTTTTCATTTGGTTCTCTTTGTCTTACTTTATTTAAGTTAATTTTCATTATATTGGATTATGTGATCGAATAAATTTTATTTGGCAACTGCCATTCATCAGAGTGTAGTATTGAAATTTAGAATTGCTTTTTATACGTCTTAAATTTGAAATCTAAACCTTATTCAACACCAACAGATAAGTAGGCGTTTCCCAATATTAAGGATGGAGAGAAGTTAACATAAACCTGAATTATTTGTGGTATTTTAATATATAATTATTAACTTGCAGTAGAAAGTTTTCATGAAACATGTGCGTGTGTGCCTGAATTGATGAAAATGATGTGTGTGGGATATAAGCGGGATGAATAAGGCATGGTTTTGGAAAGACAATCTGCTGACGGAACCAACCAAAAAATCGGACACAAACCTTCTATCGGCAGTCCGTTAACCTAAATGATTGCCCTTCAATTATAGTGCCGATAGCGCGCTCACTTCTTGTGAGTACTCACCCACCAACGGGTTTCAAGCGAAGAAAACTGTTGTTTGTATTCTGGGTTACGCTGGAAACAGCACGAATAGGTAAAATGTATGCTTACTTGTAACCCACCAATACTATATAATGAAAATATGATTTATTCAAAGGTAATTTTAAGGGTATTAGAATTTGAATAAAATAAGGTTTTATAATTATTAATTTTTATGATTTCAGATAATATGATGTAATTAGGATCAATTAAAAACATTTTTTAGTAATATTTGACGTTAAGCGTCTTAAAATTTGAATAAGTTCATGAATTAACCAACTACCGGAGTGTGTCTTGTTAAATTTTGAATCTCGAACATTTCCCGTTTAAATTTCGTTAATGTTGTGTTCTTTATAGTAAACAAACTCGAATTCTTTTTAATTCTAGAACATTCTATTTTTGATTTTAAAAATTTTTATGGCGATTTTTGTGCTATAATTTTTGTTTTCATTTTTAAAATTTTATTTTTGAATTATTTTTAGTTAATTTTGCCTCCATGATGGATTTGGGCATTTCGATAACATTCCATATCTAATTTATTTTAATTTTTATGTTAGAATCGTTTTTTGTGGATTCTTTTTTTGGATTTTTATTTTTTAAACTAAATTATTTATTTTTGTTTACTTTTATTGTATTGAATGGCATCCATGATGGATTTCGCCATTTTTATGGATTGTTCTGGGATTTTATGTAGAATTTTTTAATTTCAGATTTTCTACAGTTTTTCGACTTTATTTGAGTTTATTTTTGTACTTTTGTGCTTTTCTGTTGTGTTTGAGTCAATTTCTATATGATACTTCTTGCATTTGTTTCGTTTTATTTCTTAATTTAGATGTTATTCTCAGTTATTTTTACTCATTATTATCGTTGTTTATTTGGTCTTGAATGTAGTTTAGTTGAATAACTTATTGCTAGGTTTGCGTGTTATGTCCCACCACATTTCGTCACATTTTCAAGATTTTTGGGTCTAGAATTTAGTTCTAACCAAAAACATAAGGCTACCTCTGTCTGAACAGACTGAATAGAAGATGCCAAAAAGATGCCAATGGCGCTTCATTATTAAGGCTAAAAAAATGTGCTAGATCTTAATATGAATCACTCTAATCAAGGAGAAAGATCAATCTATGTCCTAAACATGTGTGTAAGGGGAACAAGAATGAAGACAAATAAACATAAAGAGGTGCAAAAATCTTTAGAAGACGTGCTGAGATCAAAGCAAATCAACTTTAACCAAATCCAAAGAGGCAAAAAAGAAATGCTGAAACCTGACGTTGTTATCCGAATGAAATATAAAATAATGATGATAGATATCAAATGTCCATTCGACGACAATGTCACAATAGAAGCCTCAACAGCAAAGAATCATAACAAATATCACAAATTTGACCAAGACATCCAAGATGAGTCCAAAATACACACAATAGTATACAATACATTCGTTGTGTGCTCACTTGGAACTTAGAACAACAGAACCATGACATATTCAGAAAATTAGGTATTAAATATGAAGAATACCTTCCAATAAAGAATAAACTGTTCGAACGTGTGTAAACGGATCAAGGAAAACTTATGAAAATCAGAGGACTCCACCAATAAAAGAAGACTAGTATGTGTCACAATGATTGTGCCAGCATCGCTAAAAGGGCACATATGAAGATATATCACACCACACAGTAGTTTTGCTACTGTATTTTGTCCTAACACATTATGTTTTTGCACATTTTTCTTTAATAAATATTTGACCTTTGTTCTGTTATTATACTGGCCGTGTAATTTCTTCTCCATACTTAGTATCAAGCCGAATGAGTCTTACTTATTATTCATTTCAAATTTACTAAACTTCAAATTTTAGAGTGAAAAATTCCTCGGCCTCGTCTAATTTATAGTTAAGGTTGATATCATTTCCTTCAATTTTCCTTACCACATACATTCACCATGCGGTCTTTTTCTGATAATTGGCGTCGCGGGGTTCAAAGATTTTTTATGATTTTTTTAAAATCAAATAATATATAAATTATAAAATAGCACTAATAAACTTAAAAAAAAAGATTTTGTATAATAGATTTAATTTAAACTTAAATTCGTTTTGAATTATTCTCTCATTTTGTAATTATTTTTCACTATTTTTTACTAAAGATTTTTGATTTTAAAAATTCGTAATAGTTGAGTTTGAAACAATTTTCATTTGATCAATTTAAATAAATTTTCAAATTTCATTTAATATTTTAAAAATATTAAAATTTAGAATAATTTAAAACTGGTTTTATTTGTATAAATTTTAAAGTAACATTTGTTTAAAAATATTAAAATTTCATGTTCAGAAATTTTTCTTAATTTCGTTAAAATTGAAAAATATAAATTATAAAATAGCACTAATAAATTTTAGAATTAATTTTAATTTAAATGTTTTTTAAGTATTCTGGTTTTCTAATTATTTTTCACTATTTTTTAATTAAAACATTAATTAAAAAAAATTCTTAATAGTTGAGTTTGAAACAATTTTCATTTGATCAATTTAAATAAATTTTCAAATTTCATTTAATATTTTAAAAATATTAAAATTTAGAATAATATTTTTTTATAAATTTTAAAGTAACATTTGTTTAAGAAATATTAAAATTTCTCGTTCAGAAATTTTTCTTAATTTTGTTAAAATTGAAAAATATAAATTATAAAATAGCACTAATAAACTTTAGAATTAATTTTAACTTAAACGTTTTTTAAGTATTCTTTTTTTCTAATTATTTTTCACTATTAATTAAAAAAATTCTTAATAGTTGAGTTTGAAACAATTTTCATTTGATCCATTTAAATAAAAATTGTTTAAGAAATATAAAAATTCCATAGATATTTATGAAACCAGTAACATTAATAAGTAAATATCGTAAGGATGATACTTTTAAATCCGAATATTTGACCGACTGGGTTGATAAATTGAATTATCAATTGACCCCCCTATTGACAATTATTCTTTCAGTTTGTATTTTATCAAAAAATTATTTATTATTCGATTTTGATTGTTTCACTTCTGGGAATGTGGAATATAATGATTATATAAACTCCTATTGTTACTCAAAGGGTACCATATCCATTTTACCAAATGAAACTTTCCCACAAAACCGCTACGACTGGTCTCAATATAAGAACGACCATTCCATTTGTAATTTTTGTAATTATTTCCGCTCGAAAATTTCATTTTGTTCTTTTTAGTTTATATTCAATTTCTATCAATAATTTTTGGATTGCAAACAATTCTCATGGTGATTCCGGAATATTTCTGGCAATTTGTCTGCACCGAGAACACAGTTTATGAATTAACGCATTTCGTTTACTCGGCTTTGAAATTTGATGCAAATTATTTAGATTATGACGATGTAAAGAAAGAAATGGAGAATATTGCAAAGCATTTTGAGATGATGAGAACTACACTCAGTGAATATGATGTTGGATATCTTTCGAAATTTCGAAAGTATCTGGCGAAATATTTCAAATTCTTTTCCTTTTCCAAACGCCAAGGAACGTGGCTGATAAGTTGGTATATTTCTCTCAAATTCGCCTATATCGCAAATAGCCTTTTTCAAATATTCATTATTGCTAAATCGTTCACTAGCTCAACAGAAGAGTTTCGGAGATTTCCAAAAGCTGTTGTAGATATTTTGGTTTTTGGAAAATCTTGGCAAGAAACTAGAATGTTTCCGACCAGCACATTTTGTTTAGTGGAAAATATGAAAACTCAATTTTCAGTCAACACGGAAGTCTTTCAATGCATTATTCCCGGCAACGTGTTGAATAGTAAATTCATTTCAATTGCGTTTGTTTATTTTTCAATTTTGACGCTATTTAATATCTATTCTTTGTTTTGCTGGATTGGAAGGATCATAATTCCAATATTCAAAGAGCAGTTCCTTTTAAATTTATTGAGAAAAAATAAAAAAGCAGTAGATCGAAAAACCTTTAAAAGATTTGTCAATAAGTACCTTCGAGAAGATGGGGTCTTCGTTATTAGAGTTATTGAATCGAAGTCCAGTTCAAAATTCTCGGTGGATTTATTGAATGAAATTTATGGGAGGTATTTAGAAAAAGAAAAAGCGAGAGAAATTTAAACTTTAAATACAAATTAAATGAATTTTTTATATTTTAGTTATTATTCTTAAAAAATATCAGTAATTAATTGGATTATAAATTATTAACAGCAAAACTTTATTTGTAAATCCTACACTAAAATAAACTTTTTAAAAAATTCATTTTATTTAAAAATTACATTAAAAAATTTATTTTATTTAAAAATTACATTAAAAAATATTATATATAAAAGTAGAAATAATATTTGGGTTCCTTTCGAACTATAGCAACCAGAATTAAAAAAATAAAAAAATGTTTGAACTAAATTGAAGTTTATTCGTATTCATTAAATATATTGTGTTGGGGTTAGCTCAAAAACCAAAAATCCATATAAAAGGAAATCATAACAAAAGTGGGTGAAAGCAATAAAATTGCAAAATTTATTAAAATTTACTAAAAATTAAAAATCAATATCGGGTATGGTTGACCGCCAAATTGATAGACAAGTTCAGAAATTATAATAAAAATTTAAATAGGTGTTCACAGGGAAAGTTAAGGCGAGAAAACAAATTAATTAAAATTAGTTAATCGGTAATGGAAAACCCGGGCTCTGTAGAAAACCCTAATTAAGGGTAAACAGATTAAAGTAATCAAAAAACCCTCGAATATTGTTTTTAGGCCCCTGTGAAATAATTAAGAGCAATTTTCTTATGAACAGTATAAAAAGAGAGCTCAGAAGTGAACCAGCCGCCAGTTATTCAAAGAAAAGGAAACGAGAAATTTAACCAGAGTAACAAAGAAAACCTTGAAGTTCGTGTCAATTGAATAATTTAAATCGAGCGTACCAGAAAGGGACATCTTCCATTGGAAGATTCATCCCTACGTAAGATTTCCAGTACTATTGAAAGGTACAAAAAGATGTTGTATCAAATGTGGTAGAATCAATAAAAATTGTAAAAAAAGTGTAATTGTATTTCTCGAATAACGATTTTGTGTATTTATTTTGGGTGTTTAACTTATTTCCATGGGACACGAAGGAGTCAGGCAGTGATACCGACTTGCACAAATACCCAACAATTATTCTCGTAAATTTTATATAATTTTATATAAATTTTATTTTGGGCGTTTAACTTATTTCCGTGGGACACGAAGGAGTCAGGCAGTGATACCGACTTGCACAAATACCCAACAATTATTCTCGTAAATTTTATATAATATTATTATGTATTTATAACATTCGGTAAACCAAAGCATAAAAGTTATGTGCAACAACAAAAAAAATTTCATATTTATTATGATTTGAACCCTTATTAACCCAGTGTTGCCATTTTTACATCAAATGGATATTATTGTTTACTCTTTAGGGCAGAAAGTATTGTTCAGGCGTTTTTAAAGCCTTCACCAAATACGTATTTGTCATAAGATACTTACGGTGAATAATAATGACATTTTGAAAATAATCGCGCCCTGAGCGACTCGTCAAACATCCAGTTAAATCATGTGTACGAGATACATTATAGTAACTTAAATTCATCTGTTATTTTCCTATCACTTAATTGTATTCTCATTCACTCACAATGAATTGACTCAGATAGGACATATAGTAGCAACCATATCATTGTTCCAAGAAAGAGCATATTAAGATTTGACAAGCTCTACAACTACATTAATACTGAATATGAGGTCTTGATTTTCTGTCAAAAGAACCCAGTAAAACCTTAGCACGTGAAATTATGACGAAAATAACACCATAATCATTTGGCAGCAGTAAAGGATCCAGTTTGATTTTCATCTCATACACAATGCAGAGTGGACTAACACCAATTCTTCAAGGAGAGATACTAATGATAGAATAAGATCAATAATTTAATTACCAAATATGTATCAACGGAAATTTATTAAGTCCCAATTGAGAGCCGATGATAAAGCGCCGGTAGTAGTACAAGTTAGGTATCTTCTATCGGTGCCCAGTAAAACCGTTTAATACAGTAGCGACGTTGAATAATCAACCGGTATTAAGTGGCAGTAACCGATTGTATCTTGTTTTATGTTGGAAACAGCACACGGAGGTTAAAACCGGGTTACCTCTAACCCACCACAACCATAAATTATTTCACCACTTTGAGCAATTATTTTTTAAATTTATCCATAGCATAATTTTTGTAAATGTGTCAACCGTTTCCCAATCTAAGACCCTTTTCTTCCTATTTTTTTGAAAGAAAAATAATTTTTTTTTACAATGCCCTAAACAATATTTTAACACCCGAACATCCCAATATCAAATTTTTTTGAACCGGCATGATTTTATTTAATCTTTTGTACTTTGAATAAATTTTTAAAATTTTACAATATGTAATTTGCACAAAATTCAAAAATTCCGATTACTATAATTTTTTTAGTAAAATAGTTTCATTTTTATAAATACCTATTAATATTAATGAAATTTCTAGAAACGATTAAAAAATTAATTTAAATTTAAATAATTATTTTTACACGACATCAAAATATTTTATCATAACAATAAAAAAAATCTATTTTTAATTTAAATATTATCACTGGAAATTTTTGTATTTTTAATTGAATTTAAATTTTAAATTGAAAAATTTTACATTAATAAAATAAAAAAATTTTATAGATTTTTTTTTAATTAACACAATTAATAATTAAAATATTGATTTTCTCTATAAAATATAGAATTTAAATATTGAATTTAACTATTTAAATATTTAAATTTGTTCGAAGTTACCTAGAATTCAATTTAGTCATAAACATTCCAATCATGTCAAACAATTTAAATAGACTTGTTGTTGACGATCTTCTTGGAGATGATTCTTCAATTGTGAAATTGTCTCAAGAGAAAATGGATGAACTGAATTTATTTCGAGGAGATACTATTTTATTAAAAGGTAATTTAAGAAGGGAAACAGTTTGTGTAGCTCTGCCTGATGTCAGTTGCGCAAAGGATAAGATTTTGATGAATCGTTGCACCAGAATCAACTTGGGAGTGAAGATATCTGATATTGTAAGAGTTTCTTGTTGCACAGATATTTCATATGGAACTAAAGTCCATATATTACCTATTGATGATACCATTGAGGGTCTTACTGGTAATCTGTATGAAGTATTTTTGAAACCTTATTTCTTGGACAGCTATAGACCTGTAAGTAAAGGTGAATTATTTATTGTTCGTGGCGGTATGAGAGCTGTAGAATTTAAAGTAATTGAAATTGAACCTTCTCAAAGATGCATTGTTTCACCAGAAACAATTATATTTACCGAAGGAAGCCCAGTTTCTAGATCTGAAGAAGAGGAAAGGATGAATCTTATTGGCTATGATGACATAGGTGGCTGCAGAAAACAATTAGATATTATTAAAGAAATGGTTGAATTACCTCTCAGACATCCAGAATTGTTTAAATCCATTGGAATAAAACCTCCCAGAGGAATTTTACTGTTCGGTCCACCTGGAACTGGAAAAACATTGATTGCAAGAGCAGTGGCGAACGAAACAGGAGCATTTTTTTTTCTTATTAATGGACCAGAAATAATGTCTAAAATGGCGGGAGAATCTGAATCAAATTTGCGAAAAGCCTTTGAAGAAGCCGAAAAGAATTCACCATCTATTCTTTTTATTGATGAAATTGATTCCATTGCACCGAAAAGAGATAAAACAAATGGAGAGGTAGAGAAAAGAATTGTGTCACAATTACTTACACTCATGGACGGTCTTAAATCCAGAAGCAATGTAGTAGTTATGGCGGCAACAAATCGGCCAAATAGTATTGATCCTGCTTTGAGACGATTCGGCAGATTTGATAGAGAAGTTGATATAGGTATTCCTGACACGACCGGAAGGCTGGAAATTTTGAGAATACATACAAAAAATATGAAAATTTCTGATGACGTAAACCTTGAACAGGTTGCAAATGAAACTCATGGATGTGTTGGAGCAGATTTAGCCTCTCTTTGTTCCGAAGCAGCTCTACAACATATCAGAGGAAAAATGGATCTTATTGATTTGGAAGAAGATGAAATTGATGCGGAAATACTTCATAGTTTGGCTGTAACAATGGATGACTTTAGATATGCAATGAGTAAAAATAATCCATCGGCCCTAAGAGAACACTCAGTTGAAATACCTAATGTTTCTTGGGACGATGTTGGAGGTTTAGAAAATGTTAAACAGGAATTACAAGAAATGGTTCAATATCCAGTTCAACATCCTGAAATGTTCCTCAAATTTGGCATTAATCCAAGCAAAGGTGTTTTATTTTACGGACCACCGGGTTGTGGAAAAACTCTATTAGCAAAAGCTATTGCTAATGAATGTCAGGCAAACTTTATTAGTATCAAAGGTCCTGAATTGTTGACTATGTATTTTGGAGAGTCGGAAGCTAATATTCGTGAAATATTCGATAAAGCAAGACAGGCTGCTCCCTGTGTCTTATTTTTTGATGAACTAGACTCAATTGCTACTGCTCGAGGAAGCAGTTCGGGTGATGCAGGAGGAGCAGGAGACAGGGTCATTAATCAGTTGCTAACTGAAATGGATGGAATGTCAAGCAAAAAGAATGTTTTCATAATTGGAGCTACAAATAGACCTGACATCCTTGATGGGGCTATTTTAAGACCCGGACGATTAGATCAATTAATTTATATACCTCTCCCAGATGAAAAGTCAAGATTGGCAATTCTTAAAGCCAATTTACGAAAATCTCCCGTTTCAAAAAGAGTGAGTTTGGAACATCTTGCAAGAGTCACCAATGGGTTTTCAGGAGCTGATCTGACAGAAATCTGTCAACGAACTTGCAAACTTGCAATTCGACAATGCATTGAAGAGGATATTGCCGCCAGGAATAAAGGAAGAGAAATTGAAGATCCGGTCCCAGAATTAACTGTTGCTCATTTTGAAAATGCCATGAAGTTTGCTCGAAAATCAGTTAGTGATTCTGATGTTCGCAAATATGAAATATTTTCTCAAAATATTCAACGATCCAGAGGAATTGGATCCGATTTTCAATTTCCCAGTGCAAACATTCAGGAAACAAACCAATCTATGGATGCAGATGATGATTTGTATAATTGATCATTTAACATTTTATAAATAAATTTAATTTGTTTTTGAAAAATATATTTTATNGATCGGTTTCATTATATTTAATTTAATTTATGGATTTTTTATTAAATTACATATAATTACAGTATTTGTTTTTTTTATACATTTTGGGATTTTGTAATAATTACTTTGATTTTTTATTTTGATGAACAATTACTTCAAAAAGAACAAAATTTGTCACATAAATTACAAAAATCGGTCAGTCAATAAAAAGTATGTAGAATCCACTCTAGTAGCATGATGTCTCTTCTCCATCACCCAGCTGAGGAAAAATTATTAAGCTAAAAAAGTTATGTAGGGTAACTCAATTTCAATGATTTTCATGTTATTTTTCTAAGGATGTATGTAGGTCACACAGACACATCCTCATAAAAAGTTGTGTATATACAGTTTATAAATAAGTAAGTCATATAGATATTCTATATAGTTTAATTAAATCAACTTTAAAAACAGGTCACCACTGGATCAAATAAATACTATATAGTTTAAATAAATCGACTTAAAAAACTGGCCATTGTTTGATAGATGTAGGTCAAATCCAAATTAATGATTTTTAACGATTTATAATGTTTTCAAAGTTTTTCAGATTTTTTTTTGATTAAATCGACTTTAAAAACAGAACACCACTGGATCATATAGGTCAAATCAAAATTATTGAGTTTTGACGATTTTTATTGTTTTTTCACAAAATTTTTCATAGTTTTTTTATATATTTAATTTAGAGCCTTTGGAGCTCATTTCCATGGGAACTAAGCATTTTTTATATACAAACAAAAAATATATCTTCCTTATCCTATATAGAATTCTGAGTCGACCTAGATATTTACAAGGGGGGGGGGGTGGTATGGGGATGATGGTATGGATGGGACACTACCAGCTACTTGTATGTTTTTCCTTTACCTATTATTTTACATTGCGTAGTATTTTAATTACAAAAACTTTAATACTTACCCATCTTCGAATAAAAATATAAAATTTTTAAAAACCATTAACTGAATAAATTATAAACTTTTTAAAAATAAATTTAATTTTAAAACACTAAACCAATTTTTTAAATACCGTATATACTCGCATATAAGCCGACCTATTAAAAATGATATTTTGGGTAATATATAATTATATATATATATATATATATATATATATATATATATATATATATATATATATATATATATATACGCGAGTAAATATGTAACTTTATAATTGAAGTAACAATACACCTATCATTCACTTAACACGGAAAAAGATTTTATTCGCATGAACAGAATTTTGATGGTGACGAAATTAATAATTATATTGAATAATATAACGATTAAATATCGAAAGATATAATTAAAAAAATTTTAAATTTTATTAAATTTATTTATAAAATGTGATAATACCTATTATTTTACATTTCGTAGTAGTTTAATTACAAAAACTTTAATTCTTGCTCATCTCCTAATAAAAATATACAATTTTTAAAATCATTAACTGAATAAATTATAAATTTTAAAAAATTTTATATTATTTTAAAACACTAAACAAATTTTTTAAATACCTATTTTATTAAATTTAATAATTTATTACATTATTATATAACATTGAGACCATTTTGGATATTGAGACCAAAGAGCGTTGGAGTTTTCTCTAAATCCTACTTATTTCGATATTTTAAATAATTCAATTTGAAATAATGTTAAAAAATTTAAACATTTATGAATATAATAAAAATTTAAAACTTAAATAATGGATTCATGTTAAAATTAAATTAAAATTCATTCGAATGCTAACTTTGAATTTTATGTCACAATTAATTGAACAAATAAATTATTTGTTGTAAAACTAACTTAAATAATAATCAATTAATAATTATATTGAATAGTATAACGATTAAATATCGAAAGATATAATTAAAAAAAATTTTAAATTTTATTAAATTTATTTATAAAATGTGATAATACCAATTATTTTACATTTCGTAGTAGTTTAATTACAAAAACTTTAATTCTTGCTCATCTCCTAATAAAAATATACAATTTTTAAAAATCATTAACTGAATAAATTATAAATTTTTAAAAAATTTATATTATTTTAAAACACTAAACAAATTTTTTAAATACCTATTTTATTAAATTTAATAATTTATTACATTATATTACATTATATAATATAATTTTACATATAAGTTTTCCATATTCAATAATTTTTAATATAAAAATATTTAAGTTAGTTTTTACAAAATAAAATTTAATTGTTAAAATTAACTATTTAATTTGTTTCAATTTCATAATTTTAATTTAAAAAATCAAATGATCGGTTTTGAGGCAATAAAAACTATCAGAAAGGAAGAATTTTCATATGTTGATTTTCTTAACGACACAATTGATAGGATTAATAAAATTTATACCCCAGTTTTATTTACTCTAATTTCAATAATTTTAATTTCTAATAACTATTTGATATTCAAGTTCGATTGTTGGTCAAGTGAAGGATACTTTCATAACATTTACATCAATTCATATTGCTACCTAAAAGGAATAATTTACATTCCCGAGCATCAGACATTGCCAGAAACGCGATTTGATTGGTCGAGTTACCGGCTCAATTCTACCATTTATTATATTCCACATCTTTCTATGATGATTGGTATTGCCGGATTACTATCTATTATTCCTTCGATGTTATGGAGATCATTTTGTCAGAATGAAACCGTTACAGAAATTATAGATTTCGTTCAATCGGTAATTAAAATAGATAATTCTCCGAATCCCATTTCTGATGAATCCTATTCCGAATTGGTTGCAAAATTTGAAAGAGCCAATTATATTCACCGTGACTTCCGCACACGAAACTCGACCTATTTTCAACGGTTTCTCGAAAAATATTTTTCTTTTCCTACATTTGACAAAAGACGTGGAACTTGGTTTGTCAGTTGGTATATTGTTGTCAAAGTTCTATCCATTTTCGTCTATTTATTAATAATCATGGGATTAGAAGTTAATTTTTCCTACAAAGTAAATTGGTTAACGTTTCCAAATCACATAATTGACACATATAATTATGACATTACTTCGAATAAAACTCAGATGTTTCCAACAATTGGTTATTGTTTATTGGAAGATATTCGTGCACTTAAGAGTGTAAATACTGCAGTCCATTATTGCGTCTTTCCTGCAAATCGTTTCAATGGAAGGTTTTTGACTTTCGTTTGGTGTTATTGTGTGGTTATGTTATTGGTGAATATTTTATCGTTTATTAAATGGATAGGATGGATAACAATTAGACCTATTCATTCCCGCTTTGTGAGAAGATTATTGTTGGAAATCAGTGATAAAGTCAAGGTTGATCGGTTTACTCATGAATTTCTGAAAACTGATGGAACTTTCATTATTAGAATGATTCTTAACGAGTGCGATAAATCGTCAGTAACTAATCTGATGAAGAAATTATATGAAGTGTATGATGCTGTTCATGTAAGTAACTGAATGACTGTCCTATCCTTATTTATTGATGAAATATAGAATTTTTGTTTAAATTAGTTTTTTATTTATTGATTTTTATAATTTTTTTGTTTTAATTTATTATTGTTGTAAATGTTTATAAGTATACATGTAAACATACCTATATCCCATTAAATTATTCATCTTTTTTATTCTTATTCCTATTTATATAAAACTATGAAGCTTTTAATCATTATTTTAATCCATTATATATGCTTACTTAACAGTTATAATTTTTAGAAATTTATGTTGAGGATTCAATTTCATGTGTATTAAATTCTTTTCTCCAACATTTTCTTATGTACTCTATTTTTTGAATAAACTTTCTAGTTCCTTGAAATTTACATTTCTTTTTTCGTGTCTTTTTTGCACATACAAGTTTTTACAGTTTGTCAACGTTCAAGGAGCCAGTTGTCAAACCATTGTCAGATAGGAGCAACCAGGTGAAAAACCGATTAATCAAAGTGATTATTCCAGTATAAAAGCAAAGTTAATAATCGGCATTTTGCCACAGCTAGGATTCGAGAAGAAGATTAGTTAGGAGATGGAAAATACGAATTAGGTAGTTTAGGGGAAAAGGAAATATAGAATAGGAGATACAAAAAAGTGAAACGAATCGAATCAAATAGAAATAAGGAAAATGTTGCTTAAGGGAATCTAAGAAATAAAAAGGTGAGTATTATATTTTGTCAAAGCATCAACACCGAGAATTAACTTGTAAAACTTTGGCGATTGATTGTCGATAGAAATATATTTTTGTTATTCAAATATACGTTGGGTAGTTTATTGTTTTGATTAAAATGACACGAGGAGTCAGAGGTTACCGACTTAAATTAGTTAAAACCCAACAATTCTACTTCATTTTCGATATCTGAAAATGGTTTACAGTAAAGGGAAGTGTGCTCCATAAATCCCCCTCCCCAGAGAAATTTTTTTTGTTTTAATTTGCGATGACTCATCAAGGTCATACGACGCGTCAAGGTCATACGACGCGTCAAGGTCATACGACGCGTCAAGGTCATACGACGCGTCAAGGACATATGACTCGCCAAGGTCACATGACTCATCTATGACTCATCAAGGTCATTCTTTTAGTAACAAAAAAATTTAATAATATTTAGCAAAATTTAGGTTAAACGATAGAAGAGCTGTCATAAATTTCAGGGGGAATTTACGACAGTTCTTCTTTCCATACTCCAAAATTTAATAATATTTCAAAAATTAAATTTTTCGGCCCTAATTCATTTTCCAGGCCCACAAAATTTTTACCTGGGCCCACACTGAGAAACACTGCGGTAGACCACGCAGTTCAGGACGCGTATGATGACTTTGAAAACATTCTCTTTTGTGATTAATCTGATAATGTTAATAAATTTGCATGGATTGGAATTGTTATTGGGAGTGAGATCGTTTCTGTTATGGGTTATCGGAAATAGAGTATGGAAGTCGATATAGATAGATGAGATGTAAGTACGACAGGGTGAGTGTGGAGTGACCGGGTAGGTTCTATCGACGAAGGGTGGATAGTGAGTACTATGTGCGGTATCAGTGACAAATGGTGTGTAAAACTTTAAACAATCTAATCTCCACCGATGTGACTCAAAACCTTTACTGATTTTAATCCCTTAGTAATCAAGCTGTTAGAAGATATGCGGAACAACCGAAACGTCTACGATAGATTGAAGTCTTACATGAACAAGGAACGCAGAACCAACTGAAGATTTTTAACTACTCGCTATTTTTGTGATCGCTATTTTGTGATCGCTCTTATTAACGTAAATCTGTTATAAATAGTTTTTTCAATTAGTAGTTACAATTATAAATAGTATTTATATAATGGAAGTTCTATTGAAAAATAAATTAATATATTATACATGTATATGCAATATTATAATCAATTTCTTTTAAATGCAGTCAGACTTGTCAAATGCGTAAAATGTGAAGAAGTTTTAGCAAATTTCAACGATGCCAAAGGTCCATCAACAAAACTGAAAATTGACTTTGTAATGCTGGATGATATGATCAACGTAGAGGTCAAGGGAATGATTATCAACTGCCAGTTCAAGTATGCAGAATTCGAAATGCAAGAAGTGTATTGTAATAAATGTTATCAATGTCTAGGGCTGCAGTGCAAAAGATCTCTTGATCCAAAAATGAGATATTTAGAAGGCATGTTTAATATTTGGCTTCAAAAAGTTAAAATAGATGATTTGTTTAATGGACCAACAGTAAGTTACTCATGAGGGATTTTCCTTATTTAGCGAAATTAGATTTGTCGTTATTTTATTATTAAGATTGAATAATAATAATAATTATTATTATTATTAGCATAATTAAAATGATTTTAGTATTTTGTTTCAATTGTATATCAGAAACAATTTTGTGTGTTATTAATAGGGTATATACCCGTCAGATAGAAACCCAAATATATTATATAACAATTCATCCTTAAAAAATCATCCTTATTACATAATTGCCATTTGACATATTAGTGTCCAGGCCTCTGTGTGTGTGTGTGTATCCAACCTCCAAATATACATAAATTTTGTGAAATTTTCATGGATAGTATCACAATTAAGAAGTTGGTTTCCAAAATATTTTATCAATATCATGATGTTCTACTTATTGAAAAATGATACCCAAGTCTGTATAAGATTTTAAATAGATTAATCAGTGGCGCAAAAAAGCCTGCTTATTCTGGCCTGCTCTGTTGAAAAAGCCTAATATATTTTCTTTCTACACCTAACTAATATACCCATATAGAACGAGAGAGATTAGGGCTAGTGTTCTTTCCAATTTATAAAAACCAGACTTGTAATATTAAAAAGTATTTTGAAATGTACTTGGGAGTCCATTAAAGGAATGCATTTTTATGCCAAGAGTAACCAAAATCTCACAATGGAAGATATATAGACGAAGACATCACAAGGTTCTTTTGAAAGCGATTCGGGTGACCCTAGTGTAAAGCGATTGCTTCCATGAAGTCGAGTGTTGTTTCTACTCATTATATGTTATGATCGAACGAATGATTATCAAAGACGGATTATCTTTTGCTATTTTCACAACTTCCTGTGACTTACAAAAACTAATAATTGCTTTAAATAATGGCAATTTACCATCTTCTAACACCATAGGAGAAAGATTCATGTCATACAATTACTTTAAAATAAAAGAAAGTTCGCGATGAACTGCTTGAAGTAAAAGGAAAACTCGTTTCCATAACATTATATGGATTGGCATCTATTCGAAATCATCAGTATATGAATGTTAACATACATTTCATGGATGATATTTGGAATCTTAGACTATCTCGATTTTGAAGTTCAATCCCAGCAGAAAAATACAGTGCTGTGCTTGATCAAAAACTTCATGAGTTTGGATATAATTGTAGCAGTAATGCTTCGTACTAGAAAGATGGGAAAAGTAAGCGAATGCTATTATTGCTCACGGAATCCAGCTGGGTGTTGTGGATGTTTTATGTGAATACAAGCTTTAGAATGAAGTATTTGGATTTATTTCTTGAGCGTGAACTTAAAATTCAGAAAACTGTCAATGACGTCATCCGCAACAATCGCTGAGTCATTAAATCATTTGAATTTTCACCACCTAATAATGATACTGTACTCCAAAAATATGTTCGAAAACACTTTGGAAGAGAAATTAACTTGATGTTGGATTCCAAAACGAGATGGAGCAGTCTTTTCAACATGTTAGACCATTTTCTTATTTTGAAAGACTACGTTAAAAAGTTACTCATTGATCTAAAGAGCACACTGGAGGTCACTGAGGAAGACTGATTTTCGATATTGAATCTTGTGAAAATGTTAGAAACTCTTTGTAGAAGGGATTCGATTTGATTTAATTGCTAGCAGTGGGATTATAAATTTAAGAAAGACTAACAGCTGGTGTTTCTGATATAAATAGAGTGTTTGAAGACAGTTAAGATATACAAAAATTCAGTAGCAAGTTGCTGTTAAGCTTTCGTTAGCCCGAATTTATTCAAAAAAACAATTCTAAAGGTATTAACTGTTAAGTTAGTTGACATTATTTAAATTCATTAAAGCCAGTTAAAGTTCACAGGTATCAACTATATCAGTTGATTTGCCTGTCAGGAAATAAATTATAATAAGGTATATTATAGAAAACTTTAGAACAAACTTGTTCTAATCGATCGCGCAAATTTCGGGAATCTCCCTCCTTCTTGTTCCTTTCACCTTAGATCAGCGCTGTGATAAACCAGTAGCCCTGGCGTTTGACATCTTATTCTGAGGCATTTTATGGCATCTTTTCCCAAAAGTCCCGGGATCCTGGCCATGATTAAATAAACTTTTCCATTTCCCGGGAAATTTTGACTTTTTTGATTCATGTTAAACACTTGATTTCAAAATTTTTGTAATTACCCGTTAATGATAATGCAAACGGGAATAATTTTTCACCACATTATACAGTTCCAATAAGGTTATCAATAGCAGTAACCATGCGTTTATCAGTAGTAAGAAAGCAAGATTTTTTGGTGTTTCTGAATCATGGTCATAAATGAAGTTATGGAAATGAAACGAATTATGATTCTGGAACCCCAGATTTGATGTTACCAAAGAATAGTGTTATAGCTATTATATTGATGTTGCTAACATTCCTGCGATGTTTGATTATTTTTGGTAGGCATAATTAAAGTACAATGACATCTGCATTTACATCATAAACAGAAATCAGAGTAATTGTAATTTGATTTCCCAACAAATTACTTTGCGGTATTTTCAGCTGTCATAATTGATGATCATAAAATAAACATAGTGATCAATTTGTCTTCTTATTTTTAGATAATCGAATTACAACTATTTTCATTTATTATTAACCCATTAGCACCCATGGTAGTCAAATGACGACTATTATTTATTATTTAGTTACTTTTAAGACACACGGTCGTCATTTGACTACTACCGATATTATCAAGTTTATCTCTACAGGTAGGTAAACCAAAAATTCTTTGGTAATCTTTACTTCGTTTTTGATGACCAATTAAATCTATTTCTGCAAAAAAATTAAATGATTTTCAATATCATATTATTATTTTAACATTTAACACGTTGACAGACACTCGGAATGAGTAAAGTTAAAAAATTGACACTCCATGTTTTGAACTTTTTAGAGATGTTAGAACCATAGTTATACTATTTGTGGTAAATAAACCTAACCTAAAATAAACTGTTGCAGATGTGACACAATGCTTCTAGTCCTGTGTTGGTAAACGTACATTTAGACAGCTATAGCAGCATTGTCTGAAAATGACCTTTTCATTTTTGACGGCTATTGCAGTCATATTACATTGTGAACTTGGCGTTGACGGTTATGAAAACAAGTGTCCGTCAACGTGTTAATTACAGAATTTTTTTTAACTTTGCGCATTTAAAAAAAAATGTTACCGAATAAAAATTTCCAAAATACTTTTCTCTACATTTGAACAGTCTTTGATTCTGTAATGAAATCGTGAGAGATTGCATCTGTATCGTTACACAATCATGTTCCTTTTTAAAGTGCCAATAGACAAATGGCAATCCAAACAATATTTTACTGTTAAGCTGGCCTCACAATTATGAAGATAAATATTTTTGGTTAGAATAAGTGTCCCAAACACTTCCCCAATCAAATGTTTCAATAATTTAAAAATCAGGTGTTGGTGTATTTAATAGTGTTGTGTTGTTTATTCTATTTTGCAATGTTTTTTTAATAAGCCTATCTTATAGCTTTTTACATTCAATCCTTTTCGCTGACGGTAGATATATTCATTGTCTTAATTTCCAGTTTTAATAGAATTAATTTTTTCACTGACATTAGGTGTAACAAATACAATAACAGACGGAACATCAACAACAAATGACAATACATGCAGCAGGTCATTGCAACCATCCAACGAAATCGGTCAAGTACGAATACGATAAAATTATATACAGTCAAATTTTTTTTAAATAAAATCTAAGAAAAAAATATTCAAACTGAACTTGAAGTTGAAAAATATTCGAAGTTTATTTAACAATCAAATCATATCACGGAAATTCTCGATAGCCTCGGTTAATATATCTGGCTCGATTTGTAAAATGCAAGATGACACTCGATTCTGTTTCACGGCTGACTTGACTGTATCATAAAGCGGGATCAAACAATCAGCATTGTCATTGGAAAACAGAATCGTAGACAATGGAATCGATTTTGGACAGTGCCAAAACATTTTCTCATCATTAGATGGTAACAATTCCCCGGATAATCGATCGATATCCGATGAAAATAACCATGGAAACGGACGCCCGAGTCGGATTTTATCGGCCGACCTGATAAATCGCGATCTCTTTGACAAACAATTAATATTCATGAATAATTCCATCATTTCCGATCCGTTTGAGCATCGATCGAAAATCCCACTTGATTTTCTTTCTTGATTTATAAATCGATTTTCACTGACACCGAAAATATTTCCAATTACAGATTCGAATTTGTCGACTTTCTCAATTAACGGGTTCAAAATTGAATAGAAATCCGAGGTTTGCAAATTGTACAGTGAATTTTCAACGGTATCATTCTGTTTCAATGGAAACGGTAACGACATGGCCATTGAAGCCATTTTATTGTTTTGTCTATCAATTACTGAACTGAAATCAGAGAGAGAATAATTCATATTGTTAATGAAACAAGGCAACAACAAGGATTTAAGAGCCAAAGCCAGAATTGCGCTACTGTGGTATTTTGATTGGTTATTGTATTTTACATTTGCGAATTCAACTTTTGAATTAGTTTTACCATTAAAACAACCGATTGGCGACCATACGACAGACTTAGAATTCATTTCGTTATACAAAAAAATCTTATTCAATGCATTATTGATATTTGAATTGTCTACATTGGAACTAGTTGGAAATGAAAAAACGTCTTTGGAATATTCATCTGATATATGAGTTAAAAAATTCACTCCTACTCCGCTAAATCCATCGTCGGAATCACATAGCATTTGAAAGCCTTGTAAAACATCACATTTTTCAACAAAATATCGAACCTGTTCTATCATACATTCATGGAACTCATTATTGTCTGTCAATTTTAGGCCTTGAGAAAAACATCGAAAATTTCCTTTATCTAATTCTCGATATAATTTCGGTAATTTTGTCAAAGAATTTGGATGGAATCGTGAATACAAAAATTCATTCCACTCATTGTAATCTTTTTCTATAATTTGTCGGTTTTTATTTACCTTCAATTCATCATCTGTAAATCCAGTATGCTTTTCAATTGCACCTTTAAAGCTATTGACTTTTAAACTTCTAAAATCTCTCCGAGTTTGTACATTTGTATCACCTTGACTTTCAATTTCTTCATAAATATCATCCACGACTCTAGGACCTAAGTTTTCTTTCCAATCCCAAGACAAAACCTTTGGAGTAAAAGTTACTTCATTAGTTGAAGTTAAGCCTTCATAATAATTCACATCGTTGTCAATAAAATTATTTGGTTTTTCAAACGAAAATTCATGCAGATTCCAATAATGACTTCCGATAAAATTAGCATAATTTCCTAATTGCAAAGTAACAATTGATTTACTCATGTATTCTAAAAGTAAAATTAAATTAAATTAAATTGTTTAAAAATTAAAATAATTATTTAAAATCAAGTTAATAAATTGCTCTAAATAATATTTAAACAATCTATAAACAGGTCAATAAATTTAAAATTTAAATAATCTTCGTTATATTTATGATTTAATTCATTATGCCTTTTATAATTCATATTTTTTTCTACTTTACCGATGTTTTATTTTCAATTTCTTTTATATTTCTTTAATACTATAGATCAATATTATTATTATTATATACGAAACAAAATAATAATCGATAGTCTAATAAGTATCTAATGCCTTCAACAAATTTTCATATAATTTAAAGATATTTGATTTTAATATCAGAACATTTTATAAGTGTCATACCAAACCTTCCGTCTATTAAATAAAATTTTTAATTTCTGACTCCATGTATCCCTTATCAAAAATAAGAAAACTCAATACAGTAACTTTATTATTGTTGAGTAAAATTGAAGATTGATCAATTTTGTTTAACTGAATCAGTAAAATAACTACAACACATGGCAACAGCTAGACTAAAAATCAAACAAAAACATCAAGTAAACACGTAAATATTAAGAGAACAAACAAAATAAATAATAAACATAATTATAATATTAAAATGACAACAGAAGCAAGAAGTTCAACATGAAAAATAATATAAAAATAACAAAAATAAATAACATGGCTAAAATAAATTCGAAATAAAAGGCAAAACTAACAAAAATGCAAATTTAGTAATAAAAGAATTTAAACAGAATAAAAATTTAAAAACGTAGTGTAATGAATTTATTTGCCAAAAATGAATAAAACTCGCGAAATCCGTTATGGAGTGGTGAAAGATAAAAATTAAATGAATCATAAATTTTGTAAAATAATTTTTTTTAAAAATAATAAAAAATCATCTTAAAAGTTGATAAAAAATGGAACAGTAGAATTAATAGAAATAATAAAAATTTCGAATTTTTTAATTCATGAATTCACGTGTACCAACAGGCTGCCAGCCATTACTGATGTGTGGAAAACGTTCTTGGGTCAACTTCGACTCTTCTACACTCCTAATTCAAATATAACTCTTGATGAGCAACTTGTTGGATACAGAGGAAGAAATTCTGGCAGAACATACATGCCTTCGAAGCCTCCAAGGTATGGGGAAGATTTTTTTGGTATGTGAGTCAGTCACTGACTATGCACTATGTGCACACATCTACAGTGGTTGATTGGGTGATAAGCCTGATAAAGGTCTGACAAAGACAATCAATATGAAACTCTGCGAACCAATTTAAGGGCACATGACGGAATGTCACGACTGACAACTTCTTCACCAGTCATTCTCTCGCCTGCTCTTTACTTGAGAAAAATTTGAAATTGGTTGAGACAATTCTTCATCATCGAAAAAAAGTTCCCAAGTCACTTCACAAAAACCGAAACAGGGAAGTTTTATCAAGTGAGTTTTGTTTTGACAACGCAAACAAGATCACACTGGTGTCGTATGTCCTAAATAGAAACAGAAGCGCAATCTTGCTCATGGTGGGTTACTGGTGGTCGAATGATTAAGTGCTGTTACCAGCGTAACCCAACATGCAACATTGTTTTTCAGCTTGGTAGCCGTTGAGTAATCAACGTTGGTACTGTACCAAGGGTTGAGTACTCGCAAAAAGTGAGCGCATCAAGGCACTATAATTGTCGAGTACTCCATGGGTTCACGGACTACCGATAGAAGGTGTGTGTCCGATTTCTCAGGTCACTTATCAAAATTGTTTTCCCAACCTTACACGCAAACTCTCATGTCTCAGGCAATCGTAAAATATGTCGGATACTATTTTAGTACTACAAAATATGTATTATTTCAATATTACAACACATCCTACAAAAATATATGAAACAAAATAAAAGTTCAGATTGGCTTGTTGGCGGAGCTGGCCAACCCCGTTGTAGACACTTGCGAGGAATTTATTTGCCGCTCATACTCGGCCAACCTGGCCTTCTTTAATTTTTCTCGAATGTTTCGTCCAAGCCGTTTCCTTTTGGGCTTATTTTCAGCGGCTGGGGGATATATGGTTGCGAGTTCCACGGCCAGTGGCCGTATTTGCCTTGCCACGGCCTCCTGCACCAACTGCTCATTTCGTTCGGTTTCGAGCGCCCGCACCTGCAATTTCAGGGCGCGGATCTCCATTTGGTCCTGGGCGGCCTGCGTTTGCAGCTGGAGGATCTGGGCGGTTTTCTTCTTCATTGCTTCGGGACTAAACCAGGTCCCTTCGAACTCCCGACATTTTCCCTTCAACTTGTCCACCCGGACCCGGAGTTCGTCGGTTTGTTGTTGGGCCTGCTCCCGATCCTCGCGTAGATTTTCCATCAATTTGTACACTAAAGAGGAAATTCATTAGTTCCCATTATACCCAAAAAGAAAGTTAAAACAATAAGTAGTAGAATTAATGAATTAATGTTAGCATTTCCTACTAGGGCATCCTTATACTCCTCCATCTATCAAGTGATTTACAAAACACCTGGAAATACTTTATTCGAGAATAAACACCCGACGTCTATTAATATACAAATAAAAGATGAAATAAACACAAAAGACTTCTAATATTTAGTTCATATAGAAATAAATTGTCTACGTCAAGCAAATTGTCCTCCCACAATCACGCGGGGTGCTTGCGGGGCCTTCCCCTCTTTCGTGGAGTTATCTCGGCTTCTTCGAGATCCTCCAGGGGAATCCCTTCCCTCTTGGCACGAAGTTGCAGTTCTAGTTTCTTCAGCCGGATCTGAGCGATTTCCACATCGACTGCTGACTGATCCCGGGCCTCTCGGAGTACGTTGTTCTCCGGCTCCGTCTTCACCCATGCCGGGGCATCCGGTTCCGGGCCACTTCTGATAACTGGACCAAAGTTGTCGAGGTCCAAACCACGATTACAGTCGTGGATGCGGTACCAAATATACCGCGTACGGAGCCGGGTAATCATTTGCCGGTGGTTTTCTTCGTCACTGAACTCGTCTGATTGGGACATGTCTGTAGTACAAATATTAAGACCCGTTCGTAACCAATGTGGCTTATAAATTGACGTTATGATAAACTATACCAAAATAAATAATACTTTAACGACCAAAGTTACTGTAATTAATATAACTACTTTAACATGAAATTTTGATTTAATTTATCGATATAATTTTTAATTAATTAAATTAAAAAGAATTTTATCCAAATTAGGCATTAATGTTGGAAGGCCTATGCTCTGATCGAAAATTCCCTCGAGGTTATTTTTGTTTAAAATTACTAATTTAACTAATTATCATTTATTTACCACTAGATGCAGTGCTCGAAGTGAGGCGGGATAGCCGGGATATTATCCCGGCATTGATTATGTAGGCGGAATTGCATCCCGGCACTTCATTTCATATAATCTATAGGTTTATCCCGGTACTTATTTCATTTTATAGGCACACATATTTTATACGGTGATGACAGTATCCGGGCGCTTTGCACCCGATTCAAAATCGACACTGCTAGCTCTCTCCAGGGGATGCGGGAATTTATTGAAAATGGTGGCAAGCGCATTTCACAACAACTGCTGCCACTTCTCCGTACAATAGAATGCATTCCTGTATCAACTGCCGAGTGTGAACGTGGGTTCAGTGCCATGAATCTAATTGTTACTGACTGCCGCTCAAGCTTATCCATATCGCGTGCTTCTGCACTAATGATGATTCGCCTTGTGGGTCCCCCATTAAGATTATGGAAGCCCTCTGCTTATGTGCAAAGTTGGCTAACCAGTGGCCACAGACATGCAGACGAAAAGAACTGCCTATCGCGAATTGTCCGTGATGATCCCGTTAGCGAAACATCAATGTACTCTCTCTGCAAGTTATGAGGGTTTGTTAGTGTTATTCCCACTCTGTTGACGATATGTTCTCAACATGTTTGACAGCATTTAGTGCTACCAGTTCTTTAATATATTTTACTGTAATTAAATGTTGAATAAAAGCACGTAGAAAGTTAAGTGAATTTGCAGTTTTTTTGAGGTAATGTGAGAAAATGGGCTATTACCAAAAGGACTATCAGAGTAAGACGTTGACGCTTTATATTTGAAACAAAATTTCCGATTATTTATCAGACAAATTTACACATGCAAAAAATCTCTGTCATTTTGCTTGGTTAAAAATGAGAATCCCGCAGGGATTTACCCACCCCCCAAAATTGTTTGACACCCCCCCCCCCACATTAAAACAGGTACACCCCCTGAAACTTATGATGAAATGAGTGGACACCCCCCCCCAAAAAAAAAATTTGTTGGACACCCCCCAAAGTTTTGCAACACCCCCAACTGAAAATTTCTGCATAAAAGCCTGGAATCCCGGGTGCCACAGCATGCCTATCCCGGCACATATTTTGTTCCACTTCGAGCACTGACTAGATGGTAATTTAAACTTTTAAATATTCCTTTTTTAGAAAATTTTTCAGGAATATAGATAAAAACCACTGAACGCGGGTACACCAGGCGATGGGTACTAGTGGCGAGCTCAGTCTCTTACCCACTTACTCTTCCCCTGGTCGTATTCGTCCTAAGTGGTGAAATCATCGTCTATGCATTTGGGGTAATTTATTCATTTATCGAATGTGCTTAATTTAGGGACACTTTGGCGATCGTTTTCTAGCTGGAGAGGTGGAGATTCAGCTCCTGGAATTCGGCTTCTCGTTCTTAGTTGAAATTCATTGTGCTTGGAGTTTGCAACACGGGTGTACAATAATTGATTATTCAAGGCAATTTGGTAATTAAAGTTTCTTGTTCATGTTAATTTGATAAAAATTACGTTTAATTATATATTCAGTATTAGCTTGTATAGCTGATCCTACCCCCTTATTCACATCCCTAGGTGGCTTGAATAATGGTAACATTCTCCCAGAGGGGGGGGGGTGTTGCTAAAAATAGTTTTTCAGAATTCTGATTCCTCTGATTGGCTCAAAGGGTGGTTTCTAAATTTAATTTCTTGGGGGAATCCTAAATCAATATCAGATTGGGATATTGATTTTGATAAGTAATAATAATTGTTAATAATGATAATATATAATCAATATAGTGTTTATACATCTACTAATATATTCCACCATGACTAAGTGTATATGTATATATATATATATATATCTACAATCAACTTATATATATATATATATATATATATATATATATATATATATATATATATATATATATATATATATATATATATATATATATATATATATATATATATATATATATATATATATATATATATATATATATATAAAGGACAATATTGGTAATAATAATAGTCAAGTCATATATAACTGATCGTTAATAGTAATAATAGCAACAACAGGGACAACAATAATAACCATGGTAACAATAATAATAATAATGATAATGATAATAATAATGGTCGTAATGATGATGATAATGATAACAAGATTAATAATAATAATATCCATAATAATAATAATAATAATAATAATAATAATAATAATAATAATAATAATAATAATAATAATAATAATAATAATAATAATAATAATAAGATTAATAATAATAATAATAATAATAATAATGATAATAATAGTAATAATAGGATAATAATAGCCTTAATAATGATAATAATAGTGATAATAATAATACTAATGATAATAGTAATAATAATAATGTTAATAATATTAACGGTAATACTAATGATGATGCTAAGGATTACAATAACTATACAGTTATTTTATAATCTTAAAAGGATTTTTATGCCTAGAGGCAAGCTTATTATATATTTCGAAATTCTGAAGTTGATTATTGATTATAGTTTTTCCATATTCCATATTTATACCATTTTGTAAAGTAATATATAAGTGGGTATAGTTTATATTTATGAGCCTTTCATACTTAGGTAATTATAAGTTATAATTTTATATTTTATACTTTACAACTTTAAGTTTTATAATTTATAATTGTACATTTTACAATTCATAATTTTATATTTTACAATTTAGGAATTTATATTTTATAATTTATAATTTTTCAATTTATAATTTTATATTTTACAATTTATATATTTATATTTTATAATTCATAATTTTACCTCTTATAATCTATAATTCTATATTCTACCATTTACAATTTTATATTTTATAATTTATAATTCTATATTTCGTAATTTATAATTTTACAGTCGACTTGATATACCTCTTTATAAATTCCTTTTTATGATCAACTCGGTTTTCCAAATTACTTACAGATTTCTTGGTACTATTTGTGAGGTATGATTTCAGAGTGCTAGCGCATCTATAGTCTATATATAACCAGTTCTAAGTTGATTGACCTTTATACTAAAATTTATTTACTACTTTCCCCGATCTATAATTTATATCAAAATTTCTCCATTAACAATTCATATTTTCAGGATCAACATAATTTGCACCTAAACTATCGTAATTATTTATAACTTATAGTTTCATAATTAACCAACTAAGTGCTTATACATTTGCAGATATTTTATCGTGGGAATTGGTTTTAAAATGCCTACATTTACTTTGAATCAGCATATCTAGATTAAGTTATACCTGTACGTATGCCGAATATCTCTCTTGTTTCTATTACTTTATCAAAGATTCTTATTACAAAATCTAGTTCGGCATATGTCTAAGTATAATTGAAATTACCATTATGGATCAACTAGCTACATTAATGTGAGTGCAAAATTGTGTAATTTTAGGTACGAGTTCTACTCAAATTAGAACCTTGGTGTAGAGTTATTGTTCATGATTTTGAATGTGGATTTTACATGTGTATTAAATAAAAGTCGGGAAGAGTTATTGCCTCCGCAGCCCCACTGTGACCACTTCAACAAACCTTAATGTTATATGCCAAGTCAACCATTTACGGCTGACCTTTAATAAATACAAAGAGTCAGACGGAGGTTTTCCTCGACCTAACTCCATGGCAGGACCATGAAGTAGTTCGACCTCCGAAGGAACCGAACAAAAAGAATCATATAGTAGACGATCATTATAATATTGATAATGCATGTCTGCATGTCCTATAAATTTTAATAAATTGGATGCAGGACTGAACAACGACGCAGGAATACCAGTACGCCGTTGAACATTCGTACATCACTAAAAAGAAATTCAAAAGAAAAGGTATAAAATTACATTAAATTTAACCTAACTAAATCATCGATACAATAAAATGAAAGAAGAATCATTACTACTTACTATTTGTGCTGACAAAGTTTCGTTCAAAAATTGGCATAAAGATTGATTTATGACCGAAACGTGTCGGTATATATACCTATTTTGTACACGTGTATGTATTGATGCATTAAAACAAACTCGAATTCTTTTTATTCCAGAATTTTCTATTTTACGATTTTGCTATTTTTAATGGCAATTTTTGTGCCATAATTTTTGTTTTTATTTTTAAATTTTTATTTTTTAATTATTTTCTGTTAATTCGACGTCCATGATGGATTTGGAACGGTTCCAGAACATTCCATGTTAATTTTAATTTTATTTTTATTTTAACTGATGTTTTATGAATTTCTTTTTTAAGATTTTTTATTTTTAATACTAATTTATTTATTTTCCCTAACTTTTGTTGTTCTAGATGACTTTTGTGATGGTCATCGCCATTTTTATAGAATGTTCTGGGTTTTTCTGGAATGTTTTACTGTTTTTATCGTCTTTTAAGTTATTCGAGTTTGTTTTTTGTAACTCTGTGTTTATTTGGTTATTTTCGAGTTCTATTTTGCATAACCTCTTGTTTTTGGTATAATTTTATTTAATTTCTGTGTTTATGTTTTTGTTGTTTTCTCCTTTAATTAATATTGTTTATTTGGTGTAGTTTTTAATATTTAGCTATACTTCTTGCTTTTTGCATGCTGTGTACTTACACATTTCAGTCACAATTAGAAATTTTGGGTCTAGAAGTCAGTTCTAGCCCAACACTCAGTAGTATCCACTATGATAAGGAGGTAGAAGGTCTTTTACAAAAGCCGTTCATCATTCATGCATATAATCAGACTAAAGGGGTAGTCGATTGACTAGATAAGAATGTTGAAGAATTTTCCTGTCGAAGAAAGACTAATTGGTGGATAGTTCTTCTTTTTTACAACATGTTGGACGTTTCCTGTTACAACAGCTACGTAATAGACAGAGAAAATGGGAACTCGTTTACCAGGAAGCAGTTTTTTAAAAATCTTTGCATCCAGCTGGCTTATCCTTACATCGTTGATAGAATGAAACAACCAACCCTGCAAATCACCACAAAGACTTGCATCCGTATATTCGTTGATTTACCAGATTAGTAGTAGCTAGCGTGTATCAATTTTACTATTTGTCTATTTATTATCTGTTGTATTTCATTATTCACAATGGAAACAGGATGCTGTAAATCATAGTAGATGCACAACAAGCTCACCTCGAAGATGTACAATGTGTGGAAAATCTTCTCGAGACACCTGTAATAAGTGTCAATCAGTTATCTGTGCCACGAAGAAAACTGAATGTGTTTTTTGCTACAACCTTTGAGTTGTTTTAGGTGTTTACCTTGTCAAATGTCTTCGTAATAAATTTAAAAAATAATACTAGCACATAGGTATATTAACTACAAATTGTAGTCACTTGGCCATTTTAGGATGTAAACCTCATACTTTCCTATGTGAATATAATAGTCAAATGACAAACACATTTTCTCATTCGTCTATCAAACACGAAAATGTAGCTAGAAGGAAATTGGTTTTGCATAAAGTTCAATAGAGTAATTGAATTTTAAAATATTTTTACTACAAATTGTAAACAGTTGACCTGATAATCAAATTTTCATATCTCGACAACTAGTTCGCGATAATAGATAAATTATAAGAGAACTTGGAGAAAAAGAAGAAGGCAGAATCTAGTGAAATTTTATATTTCGACAGGTGCCTCAGATAATAGAGAAATCAGCAAAATAAAAAAAAATTAAATTATTATAAGAACTTTTATTTCTTCCAATTTCACCACTGATTATTTTTTCCATTGAATTTATTAAAAAGAGAGTTTGGAGACTATAAATCAGTAATATATAGATGTTGATACTCATGAATTTTCGGCACTGCTTTTTCAAGTGAATTCACTTGAAAAAGGCAGTGCCGAAAATTTGTGATGTTAATCTATAAAAGAGGGAAACAAATTGAGTCAGACAGAAGAAAATATTTGAAAAAGTCATCGAAATAAAGAAATAAAACAGCAAAACAAACTTTAGATTTTCACCACTGATTTATTTTCAATTGACATTCTATTTACTAAAAAGCTTGACTAAATATATCAGTAAATATATCGATGTTTTTTTTAATATTCACGAATTTTCGACACTGGATTTTTCAAACTTTAAATTATTATATTAACAATAATCATAAAAATTGGAAATAAGACAATTCAAGAGTAAAACAGTTTTATTCAAATACTCGAAGGTTTTATTGTGTTTTTAGTAAAGAGAAATCTGAAATAGAAGTTAAAGAAATCAACCAATTGATACATGTATATGAAGATAGTTCAACTGAAGAAACAGTCTAGTGTCATTAAATTTCCCTTTGCTCACTGGATGTCGAATTAAGCACCGAGTAGTGACTCAATTGTATTAAATAAATTGTAAATGTGATATGCAATAAATATTGATAACATTGAATGAATATTGGTAATATTCTCGTAACTCTATGACACTGCCCGACCATTGAGCGTGAGGCGTGAAACGATTGGATTCACTTAAGAAGCTTTGCTGGGGATTCAAGCGTTCCACCTACCACTGCCTGGATCCCCATCAGTACGTGAGCGTCGACAAATTATCTGTCAAGACTGCTCCGAGGTGATGCATAATATATATATACTAGCTTGTATTTTATTTTCACTGTGTCAGAAAAGAGTTCTCAATACATGAATTTATAATTTAGAAGTACAAAACATAAAACGTAAATAAAAGCTTATGAAAATTTATTGGTTGATTATGAAAGGCGTAATTACATTAATTAAAATCTTTCGAATTAAATTACATAAGCAAAACAACATGACTTACTAAAATTTGTAGAATGTCCTCAATAATAACAAATACCAAAAATGGTATGGGAATACAGAGCTATAGCTAGGGGGCAATGTTCCCTCTAAGCCATAAGCAGCAGTGCGCGCAAAGTCAGCTGCGCTGAGCAGCCTTTAAATACAAATGAGCGTCAAAATGCTATAACGTGGTTGTAAGAGTTTTAAAACGACACTGTATTCTATAACTGTAGCGACTATGTTGAAAACTAAGTAGATAACCGGTCTTCGCTGCTGGTGGTCCATTTACATCGACAATTTCCGTGTGCTTTTTATTAGGAACAACTGCCATGAAACGGTTGAATTAAATATACTGCGCTGAAAATAATTTTGCTGCGCGCGCGCTCTCGCGCAGCTTAGAGGGAACGTAGCTAGGGGGTGGCGAATGGGGCGACCGCCCCGGGCGCCGAGTCGAATGGCGCCAAAACTGTGAATTTTTATTTAGAATTCAATGTTAAAGGTTAAAGTTGTATCACTTGATTTTTTCAAATATGTTATAATAGTAAACTTAATAGGAACTTATAGATCAAAACTCTGAACTTAGGTTTAATAAATACGGAGTAAATAAATTTTCAATATTAATGTATATACACATGTATAATAAATATTTATAATTAATTGGTTTTCGTTAAATTATAAGTGTGGTTAAGCATTGTATATCTTTGCATCTTAATTTGACTCTTCAAGACCAATTCCATTCCTGTAAGTACATAATTAATGGGAGTGGTGGATTCTTTTGGCACCAGGGTCGCCATTTTCCCTAGCTACGGCTCTGTGAGAATATAATTAATTCTGTCCAAATTTGACTTAGTATATAAACCTGAATTGTTGTGTGCTAGTTGGTACACGTGAATTCATGAATTAAAAAATTCGAAATTTTTATTATTTTTATTAATTCTACCATTTCCATTTACTACTTCTTTAAAATAGCAGCACCCCTTCATGCAAATATTTTGAATCTTCTGAAAGATTTTTTTCCAGGAAAAATTTAAATTTACCGCCAAGTGAATTAAACAATTTTTTAAGTGCCTGAAAAGTTATAACAAATTTTATAACTCAAACTATAAGTTTTCGCTAGGGGGTTCGTAAGTGAGTTTTATTTGCACTGTCATTTCAATGTAGTAATTCATTCTGGAAATATTAACTAATGCCTGATTTTGTTATGAAACCAATGCTTGAAATTTATCAAACTTTTATCATTTATCAGTTGGTTAATGCTAAATTGTGTATTCGACAAACAAATTTTCGATTTATCTTTATTTACATTAAATTGATAAATAATCTTAATTGAAGCTGTCTATTTCAGTAACAGGCTATGCAAAGGACATAATATGCCAGGTATTTCCTGTCATTATCCTTAACCTTTTGCACTTCAATACTAAGAAATTTTATAGGTATTAAACAGAATTTATGATAAAGAAATGAAAGCAACAAAAACTGCAGCTGCTAGAAACAACTTGAAGGCAAGTACTTTGATAGAAAATATAATAAATTTCAAATTTAGCTTTGGTATCGGTAATCTGTTTCTACACAAGATCGGAAACATCAGAGTATACTTAACGCTGGTGGCTCTTCTCCCTTGAGAAAAGAGGAAGTGCAAGCCGGGGAAGATTGAGAAAATCAGACGCCGTCGCCAAGATGAGGCTCGTATCCTCGACGAAACCAGTGATGCCGTGCATGCAAAAATCCAACCGCCCTAAACTTCAATTCGACGATTAAATGACTCCAAGTTGTGAACTTTCATGAACAATTGTAGCTCATATGTGATGTCAATGTTTTATGAAGTTTCAAAGCATCACGCTTTTTAATGTTGAATTTAGCGTTACTTTTCTTTTACCATAATGTATCTCGTTGAAACTACGTTCGGAACGGAAATTCTAGTAATGAGAACCATGGCGAGGAAAGACTAAATATATACCTTCTATCACTTGTCTGTGAACTATTGGATTATTTAAGTTATTTCCAGCTTCCTTGAGAAGCTCACGTTTTGCTGACAACCACCCATTTAGCACAATACTATAGTTGCTTGGTAGTGAGTGCTATATGGTTAACGTTTTTGGCATGGGGGTTCCGTGGGAATGTGGAAGTCGAATTTAGTTAGATTACCCACTAACCCAGGGGTGGCCAACCTTTTTGGTAAAAGGGCCATTACAATATTTTTGAATAATGCGGTGGGCCGCAGGTTTGAAAGGCGTAAATTTTTAACTAATGCTTCTGTGCTAATTCCAACTAAGGAACAGGAGAAGCGCAGTAATAGCCCGTAGTGGGGTCTGAGACAACCGCTAAAAAACAATAAAGCATTTGCGTGCATGTTAAATAAATTATGCTTCTTAGGTACAGGATAAACTGGCACTATTTATACTTGATAGCCCTGATTATAAAGCATAATGAATCGGGCAAATTTTCAAAATGTAGCATACAAAACTAATTGGTTAAAATAGATAAAAATATGAAATAAACAATAAATTTTGTTCAATATTTACCGGCGGCCCATTATTACATTTTTTACTACAGTTCGTAAAGCTACCAACTGAAAACAAGAAAAGAAAGAGATATTTAAAACTTTACATTCAAAAAACATTCTTGCACAAAAACATTACGTTTTAACTATTCAGGGCAAATGTCTTTCAGTGAGAAACCTGAGCTTGTTTGCCAGATGAGAGCTCTTCTATACTAACATCAAATGTAGACACGGAAATGCGCAAGATGTCGTGCAAATGATCATCAGTAAGTCTGGCCCTGTGAAACGACTTATTGCATTTCATTCTCGAAAATGTCTGCTCACATATGTATGTACTACCAAACAAACTTATCATCTTCAATGCATTCTTCCGCAATGCTGGATACTTGTCGGGAGTTAAGAGGGAATAAAACTCGATCAAGTTTTCTTCTAGATATTTTTGTTTTAAAAAGCTATCTGACTGCAGCTCAACTAGCTCCATTTGAAAATCTATCGACACATTTTCAACATCAACCAGGAAAGGACTTCCAAAGATACGGTTTTCCGTTTCATTGGAACGGAGGTCAACGAATCTTCTTTTAAACTCCTGCAGCAGGTTCGTAACTAATTCCTCATACCGCTCGTATTTAAATGATTTGTCTCCCGCATTGAGTATTTTCTTGCACGTCGGAAAGTGATCCAATTTGTGTTGATGTAAATGTGTCATCAAAATTTGAAGTTTCAACTCAAAGGCCTTCACAGCCTCAAACAAAATGTGTACAAGCTGGTTGGAACCTTGAAGTTTGGTATTGAGCTGGTTAAGATGGAACATCATGTCCGTCAAAAAAGCCAAATCTTGCATCCAATTCTTATCTTCTAACTGAGGAACAGCCGAATCTTTTTCCTTCATGAAGTTTCCAATTTCGTTGCGCAAAGCAAAGAATTTTTCAAGAACAATTCCCCTACTCAACCAGCGGACTTCCGTGTAGTATGGCATATCATTAAACTCTGCACAAGCTTCTTCCAAAAAAGTCTTGAATTGACGATGGTTGAGAGATCTTGCGCGGATAAAGTTCACAATCTTCCCCACCACAATCATGACATGTTGCATCTGCAACGTTTTGCTGCAGAGAGCTTCCTGATGAATTATGCAATGGTAGGTCAATGGCAGCACGTTTAACCCTTTACAATATTTTTTTACAAGCCCGGAAAGACCCATTATATTACCGATCATGGCAGGAGCTCCATCAGTTGTCACGGCAGAAAGGTTTTCCCATGACAGCTCTAGTCTCTCCAATACCATTTTCAGTGCATCAAATATATCGCTACCTTTTGTTGTGGCATGCATGCTGCAAAGGCTAGCAAGATCTTCAACAATTTCAAATTTTTCATTGACTCCACGGATGAATATCAGCAGTTGTGCTATATTTGATAAATCAGTACTCTCATCTAGTGCGACTGAATACCAGACGAAATGCCGTGAAGCACGCTGAAGCTGCAGAAACAGATTTGCGGCAATATCTTCCACACGGCGTGTAATGGTTTGTTTTGACAGGCTAACATTAGTGAACTGTTCTTTCATTTCGGGGCAGATATGCCCAACAACTTTCAGCATACAATTTTTGACAAATTCCACATCCGTGAATGGCTTTCCTTTTCTTGCAATCACAAATGCTACTTCATAACTTGCTCTAACAGCCGTTGCTGATTGTTTTGCATATTTATTTAAAAGGTTCTGCTGCTTGGCCAGGCTTGTCTTCAGAAACTCAATCTTTTCTTCTCTGATTTTGCCTTCAAATTTTGAATAAATTTGCTTGTGACGAGTTTCATAATGACGTTTCAGATTATAATCTTTCATGATTGCAATTATGTCGCTACAAACCAAACATAAAGCACTACCAGAGTGTTCCACGAAAAAATACTCCAGTTCCCATCTCTCCTGGAAAGTTCTACCTTCAGCATCAATTGTTCGGAATCTTTTCCTTTCGTTAATTGTCATTATTTAATTTAATTATTCTATATTTAATATTTTACCACGCTTGTTAACTATTAATTCGAAATGTTGCATCCAAATACACTGTATATGAAATAAACAAAGTTTGCACGATTATTAATTATCTGGAAGCAATATGATATATGCACCGTAAATTGACGATCAACAAAAGTAACACAGTTATTAAATTATGCAATTTACCTTTTTAATTTATTGGTTAGGTTTCGTTTTTTTGATAAAAATTTTTATAGTTTGTATTGTAATTATTAACTATATATTCTTTGTGTTGCATTTATTACATTTTTTGTATTATATCGTATTTTAAAAAGTTTTTATTATATTTTCAAAATATTAAAGCATGCGGGCCGCCGGTTGGCCACTCCTGCACTAACCCATCACATTGATTTAAATTGATTCGAATTAGTTTTAGTAATATCGTTACATTGTGGTATTGAATGTTATTATTTTAGCTTTATTTATGGCCGGTTTCTCATATGTGTTATGTAAATCCTAACTATTTCGGTGCTTACAATTTGTTTACAAATTGTTTATTAATCATCAAGATGCTATATACTTTACTTATTTTCGATTAACTTGTTTTCGTCTAGTTTAAATCAACCTGGCACAGTTACATGTATATTTTTTCTACTCATTAATACAATTTCAAAATCTCTTAGTTCTAGTCCAAGCGACACTTGCAGTCAGAAATAATTGCCTACCTGCCGAAACTACTCAATAGCCCAATAATTTAAAATTGTAGGGGTTGTTTAGTTTTATGCAAAATAAGAATTGAGTGCACAGAAAACTGTGTACAGAAAATAAAAAGCACAATGTAACAAAATTCAAAAATTAATAATTGAAGTGGGATAATCAATTAAAAAATTAAAACTGTAAAAAATTATATTTTTCGGTGAAATGGATATTAACGGATGGCAAATGACGATAGGAACACGAATATGGTAATATAAAATCGGCGATGGTTCCTTAGACCAGTGCTTCTCAAACTTTTTTGTGCCGCGGACCGGTTACTTTGATTGCCAGTTACTTTTTTGCGGACCACCACTTTGAGAAGCACTGCCTTAGACAACATTATTAAAGAAATACAAACTAATTAATTAATTAATTGCAAAAAAATTAATTAATTAAATTAGGATTAAACTCCTTGAGTAAAAACTTCGAGTATCAATCAAGAAATCA